>JANTCA010005198.1:0-30275 GCA_024741275.1 Chironex yamaguchii
ATACTCTGAGGAGTGTCAGACGAAAAAAGCTTTTAAGTATGATTTTAGCGCAATGTCGCAAATTTTCAAGGCGAATTTAATATTTACTTGTTGTTTTGAAAACCTTTACTCCTTCCTTATTTTTGACAGTGGAAGAAACAAAAATTACATTTCGCTACAATCACTGCTAAAATATTTTCCAATATTCTGTCCTTTGATATCCCGGTGCCATATTGTCACATGACTGTGTAAAATACTATCATCACTTCCCATTTGAAGCGAAGATGATAATTCGGTCTTTCTTTTCCCTCCCTATTTCCTTTTGGCATGTTCATTGTACCATCATATTAACTTGTTATTGCTTAATATTTTTGCATTTCAAAAATCATTGTGGTAGGCCATGACTTTTTTCTTAAACTGTGATCATACTGTACAATTCGGTTTCTTTTGCACTCTTATAAATTACTATTGTATCGTCTTTCGGTTGTCGTCGTTTCGGAAACAGTTTTAATATTGTTCCCTGTCTGCTCTGATGTCTGATGTCGCTTTTTGCGTTCTGTTACTACTTATTCTTCTACTAAATCTCGCTTTCCACTGGTTGTATTTGAACTTATTGCCCTTTCTGGATTGTGGCAGATATCTCCTCGTTTGATGTCGTTTCGTATCTCCTCTTTGATTACGTTAAAATATTTCGTCCGTTTATTGGTGAATTCAGTTTTAAAGACAAAATGAATTTGGCCAAGGTTACCCAATATAGGTAGATTAATATATACACTGCGTAGCGTATTACAAGAGCATGATATTGTACTTCGTTTACATACTTTCCCCTATTTTATTTTTGCTTCCTATTTGTTAGAGTTCGAGGGAATGAAAACAATTTGGCAGTAGCAAGTTTTTTACCAGAAGGTTACCTTAATTCACAATGGCAAGGTCTTGGAAAGGTACTTGTACTATGGCACTGTATTTACCACGCTATGGAATATTGAGAGTGCATTTGCGTTCAGTTACTCGTAATCTTGTGACAATTTAGTCACAAAGTTACCATATTGTGTTCCTGATAAAGGTGTTTATTAGTACTCACTTACAATTTTTTGCAAGACGAGTCGTTTTCGTTCATTAAGGGTTTTTGGTAGAAAGTAGTCCGAATTAAACGTAAAACCAAGTTGTGTTAATGGTGCAATGTACACGTAAGCACATGTATGTAACAATGCAAGTTTTCGTCACAGAAACCAACGTAGACAGCAGAGACATTCGAAAAGCAAGAACTGCTAAGTAATATGAAAAATTGCTCTAAATACCAAACTGGTAGGTACAGGAGCTGAAAAAAGAACACTAAGTAACATTTGGACAATTGAAATAAGTTGAGATTTAAACCAAGTCCGGCAAACGACATGATGCTATGGACTCCTCCCTATGGAGATATTGTTTACCATAGGTTTGTAATTGGATACTTTGAGTTTTAGATTTTATGCTTGAGAGAACTCATTAGTTTGAGAGGACTCATTAGTTTAAAGCATATTCATTCATTCATTCATTCATCCATCCATCCATTCATTCACTTATTCATCCGTTCTTTCCGTCAGTCAGTCCGTCCGTCCGTCCGTCAGTCAGTCAGTCACTCACTCACTCACTCACTCACTCACTCACTCATTCATTCATTCATTCATTCATTCATTCATTCATTCATTCATTCACTTATTCATCCATTCATTCCGTCAGTCAGTCCGTCCGTCCGTCAGTCAGTCAGTCAGTCAGTCAGTCATGCATTAATTAATTAATTATTCTTTCATCCATCCATCATCCATTCATTCGTTTGTTCGTTCTTTCTTTCTTTCTTTCTTTCTTTCTTTCGTTCATTTATTTTTTCATTCATTTATTCATTCATTCATTCATTCATTCATTCATTCATTCATTCATTCAGTCAGTCAGTCAGTCAGTCAGTCAGTCATTCAGTCATTCAGTCATTCAGTCATGCAGTCAGTCAGTCAGTCAGTCAGTCAGTCAGTCAGTCGAAGATATAATATCGTTGACTTGTTTTTAGTTCACAGGTCCTGACGTGAAGTGGGTGGATGGTAAGGGAGCTCCCTTATTTAAGATCAACAGCAAGCTTGTGTCAACAGTTTATACTCAGGTATCAGTAGTATTAATTTATTTAGATTTGATCCTGATTCATATGTCAGTCGCGTACGACGAAAGAGCCTACTTAAGTAATTATTCATCAGCGCATATTTTTGTGTTTTCTTTATTTTGTCTTTACTATTTTTTATTGTCTGTCTTTGCTGATCGGTTGATTTTCTATGCCTATATCATTTTTCACTTCTCTTTTCTTACCTATGTTTATCCTCTCATTGCAACCATATGCATGTAAAATCGAGTTGCAGTCATTTATGTAACTATTAGTTGCATCCAGTTGTAAAATTAAACAACCAGATGCTTTGTTGGTGTATTCGTGACCCTGCAGTCTTCGTTGCGTAACAATATGATATGCCATTTTTGAACCTCCGGTAGAGAGCGAAGGGTGTGAGATTCCTGCAGAGAAAGTTATTTTAGGTACCCATTTTTATTTCTGATGTCGTAACAGAGTTGAATCTGTGTACGACTTTTTGGTTTTTCGTTTTACGTACGTAGGACACGACATAAACGGCATACTTTGTAATCGAACTTTGATGCTAATCGGGTAAACTGTATGAATACTTGTCGTTTTGATGCAGACTAACGCTAGAACATGACGATGGACAAGTGTATTTTTGAAAATACTGATTACTTTTCTTCTTTGCACATCCTTACACGTTTTGAGTGTTCCATGAATTGCTGAAGAAAACATTCATAACTAGACTTATGATCGAACCCGGGCATTCACGGGCAAATTTGAAAAGGGTTGTAAAATAATTCCCGTTATGTTAATAGTCTTAGTGAAAAGACAAACTCTTTCTTGCTAAATAACGTTAGTTTGTTGTTTTAATGTTAGTTGTTCAGGAGATAATAGACCCTTGTAGACAACAGGCATTCTTCGCCGCTGAAACTAAAACTTCAACGAATGTTGTCGAGTAACATAGGTTAACGTACTTGTAACGTGTAAGTGGACTAGGACGATTATTTCCGGTTAATCGACGGAGCAACGTTGCCTTTTTATCTAGATGTTTAAGAATTTAACATGGTTATGCTCTAGATTTAATTCTAAGGTATAGCCTATTGAGCATGTTTATGGAGTATAAGTTAATTTCAAAGTACCATTTTTACATGGTATTTTACATTTTTAGGCTTTTTTGTGCTAGCCTAAACCCTTTCCCTGATTTTGACGTATTCTGCAGGATCAACACATCAGTAACTTCTTCAATCATTGGCAATTGTCAGGAAACAAATCATCGGCTGATGCTGAAACATCTCGTCTGTTAAAGGTAGTTATTTTCTCCATAGTCATGTTTTGAAATTAATTTTTGGGTGTATCACAGTTTATAGAGTCTAGAGTATATCACAGAGCCGCAGAAGTACTTGCCTTACTTTTACTTGCTGAACATCATGGAGGCTTCTACCTATTGGTATCGTTCGGTCGAGGAGCGCATTCTTGGGGGTCGGGTTAATTGTAACCAATGTATACACACGAGCTCCTGGATGGACATTAACACCATGAAGTCATCATTTAAGATCAACCCTTAGAAAATGTCGTTTTTGAATTATACTTGAGTCGAATGGCAAAATCTGGCATCAAATAAAGCGTGATAATTTGCACATTAGCTATCAAAAAAATGGAGAAGCAAACATCGTTATCAGTCAGTCTTCGAGTTACCAACTAGTTTTGCAGCCAGGCATCGTCATCATCTGATAATGGTCCATTATCATCAGAACCAAGCACTGATTCATCCCCATTCCCATGAATGGATAATTGCAGACTATGATAGCCAAGCGCCCACAAATTGTATTTCAAAAACAGTAATTTATCCACATTTTCAATTAATAGTTAAGGACGACTTCCACCAGTTATTTCTGACATTACTTTAAGTTCTTGCTCACTGGTGAATGTACCTGATGGTGGTGACAAATAGCGAAGGCTATCAGATACAGCAACTGAATCTCCTTCATTTTCGAATAGGATAATGGATCAGCGTTCGAATTAGACTCCCCAACCGATCCCTGACCAGATTTACATCCAGATCGGGGTCGGCGACTCCGACCGAATAGTTCTTGGTATTGACAAGTGGCGTTATTGTCACAGTGTGTCCTACCTTTGCCATAATATTCATTGTACAGTATGTAATCACGCAGTTAGTGCTAAAACGTGATTTGAAGACCGTCCTGCTTGGAGTGAATAGAGCTAAGAAATTTATAGTAGCCTGGCCTGGTGGCGGGCGCTAAATTTCCTTTGAGCAGTAACCAAAGTGGCTAAGAGCAGTTAAGACCAGAATTGCAACAATGGGCAACTGTTGACCTGTTACATATAAGAGCAGACATGTGGAATACAAAGGACAATATATGGATGCCTTGACGGCACACTCACTTGCCGCATGTAAGCGTATACGCCAATAGACAAGGCACTTTGTCACATGAGAAGACAATCGTGGTAAGTGGCTGACAGTCATTCGATCTTTCATGTTGAGCTGTCTAGCTCAGTAGGAAGGGCATCAGAGGTTTTGTCGCGAGACGCGGGTTTTAAGGTCTGGTGGCTGCAGTCATAACTTTACTTCTGTTCAACTATTTGCCTGTCCCTATATGTTTATTTTTCTTAACCACAAAGCTTTTTATCTGAACGAAATTGTTATTTATTGTTTGTTCTAATAGAAAATTGTTTGATTCTTTACCATTGGGTGGCAGTTTATCTTGTGACTATGCTTTTCGTCGTGATCGTTTGACTACAGTTTCGATGACGGTTTTGAAAACTGAAAAGTAGCTTAAAATTAAAGATATTAAGTCCTGTATTCTCCTGTTTTATTTTGTTTCTTTTTTTTAATTGTTTTTACAGAGAAATTTCTAACAAAAACCCCTTCTTTTCATTAGCTCATGCATGCTGTGGATGTCTGCACTTTTATCCAGTTTCTGCCGGTCATCTTGAATGTCTTGTTCGAGGTTCTCGTAACGTCTGGTAATGAGGATGTTGCTGTAAATGTTGTAAGGTAAGAGACACTGCTATTTTTCCTAGAGTGCGGATTTGTTCAAGTCTGAATAAACTCAAAGGAAAGTACGCCCTTTTGATGACATGAGATCAAGGTATTACGGGAAGCCAATAAAGCCGATTGAAAGCGGAGAAACTCGGACAATTTTGCTTATATACGTTAAAATTGGAAACATCCGAATTACAGTTTAATTTCCTTTTGTCAAAATAATTTCATTTCTGTTTATGTGCTTTTGTGGTGCAACAGGCATAATGCCGTTGAGTTTTTTCGCATTTTTACTATGTAGTGTGCTCATAAGGGTTGTTAGTCTCGTCCACGAAGCCGGCAAAGGATTTTTACTGAAATCTTACTCCAAGGTAAGTATGCATTTATCATTTAATACCTCTCTATTATGAGCAACGTAAAGTATTCAGGATTCATACATTTGGAATTTGGTCACTTAGCTGCCTTTGTAGGTTTCTGAAGTCGTTTAAATCCCTTTCTTCTTTTGTCTTGTGATATGTTTCATTGCACTGTGTTGTGTTATGGTATGTTATGCAGTAATTATATTATGTATTGTTACGTAATTTGTTAACTGCAATTTTGACAATCAACTTGATGTTATGCTACTATTAGCTTTTTGTTTTTTTATCCGACAGCATCAGTTGGGTTTGTAATTTTATTGTAAATTATTTCTGTTTTTGACAGTACATGTTTCAAATGGCTGAAGGCAAAAGTAAGACAGTCCATGGAGAACTTACCAGACACCTTTTCTTCTACTTGAAACCTGGAGCTGATCCTGCTGTTATTAGTAATATCTTGCAGGTAATTGGACATCTTTGTAGGTGAAAATTATAGATGAAACATATTCCCCAGCCCCGAACTTTTGTGGGATGTTTTTGTAGTTCGAGATCCTTCTTTATAGCTGTAGAGTTAAGCTTTACAAAGAACACTTCGTTTTGTTGTTCCCTTCATTATGTTTCAGAATAAAAAATTTTGCATAAAATTTCGAAAACGAAATTTTATGCGAAACATAACGAGTTTTGTCTTCGTGGTACAGGACATACAATATTCATTATGGAGAGGTAATTAAGACATGGCTCAAAGAAAATATTACGGGAGAATGCATGGACTAGATCGGGTATTATATCCGCAGTATTAGGTGTAATGTACAGATGCCCGTCTGAGTCACAGAACAAACTGTATCACGATTCCTTTACTCAATATTTACGCGTATTTACGATTTTTGTTATTCTCATCTGCGCCTGATGCCATTGGTGGTATGGTTGCCTTGGCAACAATACTGGGAATTTTGTTGCTGTTGAAAGACTGTTAATGTCCTTTTGTGTGGCTATTGAAGGATACTGGTACTGCTTGTTTACTTCATGTAGGAGCACAGTATCTTTTCTTTTTTCAGCATTCGTGGTTTTTCTTTGAGATTATTTTGAAGAGTATGGCCCAGGTTCATCTATCGTCTGAGGCCGAAAGTGGGGGAGAGGTAGGAATTTTTATATTTTTGTAGCGGACAGCACAAAGTTCTTCATCCATTTCCTTATTTTCATTTATATAAGTACTTTACTGCCAGATATCTTAATATTTCGTCTTCATAAATCTGACGTATGACAGTAGATTATTTTCACTGTAATTCCTTGAATTTCTTGTCTACATTCTACACATTAGTTTTTAGGTCACACATAGCAGTAGAACATCTGTAGCCTCACTACCCCCAATTTATTAGTTTTCGAACTTGCCTATTATTTATTGCATTTGATATTATTACTGGAGTGGATGACATACCACATACATTGTCAATGAAATGTATTATGTATATTGAGAAGGAAGTAATGTTGAAAACCGGCGGCACTCCAGTATCTTATTACGTGCAATGCAAGCTTTGCATCGAGGTCTGATATTACAATCTGTTACTATCTGTCCTTTGCAATCAATGGACACTCGCTAGTCACTCTGTTCTTAAAACATTGTTGAATGCCAACCGTAAAACGTTTATAGATCTTGTGCGTTTTAGAAAAGAATGGCATGCTTGAATTTTGTGTAGAATACGAAGGAATGCATGGATAAGACAATACGCGTAAACTTAATATCCTCATATTTTACTTGTTACTATATTTCCTTCACTCTAGCTTGAAATTTGATCATTTTCACAGTAATGTTATACCTGACTTTGGGTTGTCAACTTTTAAGGATTATACTGACTACTTGTGCAACAACTATGTAATGTAATGTTGTTATATTAAAGCGTTTAGCTTTGCTGGTATCTGATACTTTTCATATCGATTTCCGTCTTGCTTTTAGTTTTTATTCGACAATCGTGACTCCAGATATCCAGCAGATTACCACAAAAGTCTAGAGAATCTGCTTCAAGTGTTTGTATCACAACTTGTTAACAAATACCGGGACTACAAGCCACACATTGCCAAGGTAAGATGAATCTGTTCATGGAATGAATGAACCATGTAACCAAAAGGTGGAAGGATAGGACCATTGGTGTACTAGATATGACTTGGATTTAGAAGTGGGTTAAAGGTCTTGCAATCTGATGCCACAATACGCATGCGCTCGATTGTGTAACAGCGGAGTTGTTTGGATTACGGAATAGTAAGAATGGCCGACCTTGCTTACTTTTAGGCCTCAGATAGTTGGGGGATTGAATAGGAGGTGTGTTGGAAATTTCCTGAAAGCTCAAGGAGGGGGAGGGGTTGGAATATTTGGATGAGTTTTGTATTTGTACGGTCATTTCGACTGTAAACAATATTATAAACACGATTTCTCACATTATTTAATAATAGAATTATTTAAGACTCAGAAATGATAAAGGAGGTTCGAGAATAAGGATGTTCTGGGTGGATTTTTTAAAAAAAATTAGAATGTATACCGAAGGATCATTTGAATTTTTCTCGGAATTAAAGACGAATGTATACACCAGGATGTTGTTTCTATTGTTATTCTCGTTGAAGGCCTACTGTTGCCGTATCTTTTTTGAAAAACAAGTCTACTAATAAACTATTTTCTTATTGTTGGTGGTTTTCGTAAATCTTTTGTTTTCGTCTCCAGGGTGCAAATGACAGCTTGGCTAATTTCCTCAAGGTATAGAACGCAACATCACAAGTCTATTTTGACGTTTTTGGTGTTTTTGGTGTTTTATTCAAAACTGCTTTTGTTTTCGTCTTTTTAACTAATAAGATACATTACCCTAGCTACAGCATTGACCACAGACTTCTGTTTCGTTGCATTTCAAATTTGTTACTCTCGTTATGTAACCAAATTTCAAAGGCATAAAAATTTATGTACTCTGTTAATTCTGATTACGCATAAGCGCTGAGTTCAATTGTATTGGGATTCAAGTATCATGGTAAGGGATGTCGGGGACTGAAGAACACGCAGTTAAGGTTACCGGGAGGCAGACAAATGGACCGACATAGACGATCGGACAGACAGGACAAGCAACCAAGCAGAGAAAGTCAGAAAGACGGAGTGGTGTGGGGGATCTGCGAGAAATCATATCAGAAACCAGTTACAGTTTTCTTTATTAACTCAAAAATATGGTTACGTCTGTGCCCTAGCAACTTATCTTTCTTCTTTTGCATCTTCACTCGGGCGATACTACGTTCATAGTGCGAATTCTTGCACATCCACTGTACCACCTGTTTCACCAATTTTACCTGAAACATGACCAAAAGAAACCTTTTACGAGGGAACTGCCAGATGGCATTACTTCCTAGGGTATCACGAGAAGATTTCAACCATACGTATATGTGAACCAGGACCTTTCGTTCGTTATTCATATGAACCATGAGCCTCCTGTCTCTCTACTATGATCCCTTTATGTTCAGCTGTCGGTTTTTAGGCAACTATCCAACAGTCGTTATTCTTATATAAAGTTGGTACAGTTTTTTGGGTTTTTTTTGTCAGGTTTTGACTCATCCTATCAGGTTGTGAGCGATGACTTAGAACTGTTTGGTGAGATTGAACTAATTAACCTGACACGTGGTGGCGAATGTTTTTATTCGCCAATTTTGTTTTGAACTTAAAATGAACTGTGTAATTATTTCTGGTATAAGTAGCACCTGTTTGTTTTGACCATTACTTGACTATATTTTAGAGATGTTTTACTCATATGGATCGAGGTTTTGTATTCCAAATGATCAATTACGTGAAGGATCAATTCCGGTCACCAGATCCACAGGTTTGTTTGAGCGTAATACTTTTTTTATTGCCATGTCATTTGCTGTGATAATCTCAGTAGCATGCAAAGCAGAGGAGAAACCTTATAATCTCACTAATGAAGATCACGACACTCATCGTGTTAATATGACATTAGTGTGGATTTAGATAATTGACCTGTTTTAACCAGTTACGTTTTGTTCATGTTTAAAAGCAATAATTAAGTTGCTCGTTTTTTGTTGAGTACTAGAATAATTTTCAAACAACTTGGTCACCATGCTGTTTTTGTACGTTTTCATGGGTAAATGGCCTCCCCTTTTTAACAAGATAAGGTTGTGGGCATGCGTAGGACTCTTAGTTGTTCTTGTAGTTTAAAGCAGCATTCAGGTACTTTTGTGAAGCTGTTAACATATGAAGCCATTTATAACCATACGTTTATTTTGGGCATTAAATTCTTAATTTTGCTCTGTCAGATACTTTTGACACTGATTGTAGATGTAAAGAGGAATAGTCCAGTTCGGAGTAAATCTGCTATTTGTAGAAAAGTAAAAACTGGGTAGATTTAAAACATTGCTTGACTTAAATGGAGATTTCAAACTACTATTGCAATCTGGGTTTCTATCACTGCTGAGGTTAGGCATTTTGTTAACTATTAGTAAGATTACCCAGGCATGGAAATGGACTGGCTGTTTTTGTTATGGTAGTGGAGATTTTTGCAATTACCCATGTACTCAAAAACAAAGGTGTGATTCGAAAGTACTTTTGTAAGTACAACTTAACAGTATTCCTTCGAAGAAACAAGGGTCAACAGAAATGCAGTTTTCGTTCACAATCTGCGTTATAATGCACAACGTTTATTCTCGACAGTATAGACAGTATAATTTGTACAATTGCATTGACAAAAGAAAACTTGTAAGTACAATAATTCTTTGGTTTCGTTAAAAGAGGCTGATTTTTAAAATAGCTTTTTATATTGAGGGACGAAATTAAAGTCAAGAGAGAAATTGGCAAACAACCAACACTTACACTATAAGTTTAGGAGAATACCCCTATCACAACAATTTTGATTTGAATAGAGAACATTGGACAGCTATATTTGTCAGGTCTGGCACATGAAAAAGAAGATATTGTTTATTAAGTATTGCAATAAAGCCTAACGGATATTATCCTGTGGTCTTGAGTATGTACAAAATGAAGCTCAAGGGTATTTCATTTTTCACTAATTATCCTAAGTCATCGTTGGATACTAAGCACCTCCTAGAGATATGAGGATTTAATGGAGTGAACATCTTTTATGCATTTTCCTGTTCTCCAGTATCTGCCTGTAAATCATATGTGATTACACGTGACAAGGCGGCAAATAACAGTATCCAGATAAGACATGATACTGAAAACAGATACTAGTTTCTTCTTTTGAAGTCATAGGGTTTCCACGTCAAGTTAGAATTGCATGAATTTGTGGCGAAGGTCGTATATTCATGACCAGTCCCCTCAAGCTTGCATGTTTTTATGATTTTTTTTCATGTTACATTGATGTTGTCAAATTGCTTGTGTATTTTTGGCTTTATCTCGTAGATGTTTGAGTTGAAATTTGGCTTTTTACGAGCTGTATCTGAACATGAGCATTTTATTGCATTAAATCTACCGTTCGACATCCGAGGTGAGTTACATTTTTATTTTGAAAGCCGCTTCCAGTTTCCGTGCTTTCTTACATTATTTTTTCTGACATATTGCTAGCAGTAGTTTGAACAAACAGGAGTAGCTATGATAGTGACCACCGGAGATTCGAAACCGGGTACCAGGGCTGCAAACCTAACGCCTTTCCTAGAGAGTGAGGGAGCTTAATAGAGAAGATGGAAAGACTTAACCCTTGTCGTTCATTTTTATTACTGAGTTTGTGTTGGTGATGTGTTTTTGGCTTGCAAGGCCTCTATTTATCGCCCTTTACACTAGTTTTAGATAGAAGTAGACAATGTGCTTTTTGTAATAAACAGAAGTAAAGTTCTGCTAAATTACGTAGGAAAAGGCCTTACTATGAGACGAAATCTAAGCGGAAATTGTCGTACGTTTTGCTCAGTGGGTGAGATTTGTTTGTATCCTACTTGATACGTTACGAGTTCTGCAAAAAGATGAAATTCTACAGATCCTATCATGGACGGAATCAATTAATTCCATTGACCGTTTTAGTTTAGATGGTATCGTATTATAGCAAGTAAACAATATCATTCCATTTTAAACAATTGTCCTAGCTGCATTGAAATTAAGGAAAAATAAATATTCAAGTACAAACTAGGAAGACTAACCTCGTTTTGAAAGAGTGCTATTGTCCTGATTTTAGCGAAAGGTCTATTTAAGACAGATCTTTTTGACTTTCAGCTCTCGGTGGTGTTCATGAGAGTAGCATTAATGATGTGTATTGCAGAAAGCATTTTCTCGTTGGACTTATTTTAAGAGAGGTGAGCAAAGTTTTTTTTTGAATATTGACAGTAAATTGCCATTCACTACGAAATTGTATAACTAGTGTACACTTAGCTATACAACTTGTATTCGGGTCTTGATATTAGAGAGATTTAGATCGAGAACAATTACCAGCACCATCCGTGTAAGTTGACTGGTTCGTCCTCAGACTTACCTCAGACATTCAACTGCGCCTTGATAATCAATGAACGAAAGAATCTTTAACTTAGAACCAAAGATGGCTCACGAGATTGTTTATTCCATCAATGCTGTACGCAGTTGATGTTTAAGACGAAATTTTTTTACTTGTTGAAGAAGTCGAGGAAAGGACTGCAGTTATGTAAAGGGTGTTTGATCGTTTCTTCGTCAGAAAATATGACGTAAAATGCGTGTATCTGCGAATTTCGATTCAGCATTGTGGATTCACAAAGGACGGTCAAGCTGAAAGGGGGAGGGGGTATTGTGAATCCGGATAAATTAGGATATAAGGGGACGAATTGTTAAAGCAATCCGGCCGTCCAGGTTTTGGAATATTTAAACGAGATATTTCAAGTCTCAGTTTGCATTAATCTTATCATCCAATAATTTGCATGCCACTGTTGTTTGTAACTCATTGCTTGCTGGAGAGACACAACTATTAGTATTAGTGCTTCTAGCAAGAAACTAGGAGTAATGAATATACTATCGAAAATCATGAAGGATGGCAATGACGTAATTACCAGTGATCGACCGAACACTTTGGTTTGCCGAACAGTTCGGCCTTTTTGAGGGCTGAACATTCGGTTCGGTGTTCGGTTCGGCAATTTTAAAATTGCAATGTTCGGTTCGGTTTTCGGTTCGGCCATTCTCAAAATTGTACTGTTCGGTTCAGTAATTATTAGAAAAATTAGTGCACTTTTGAGTGTGTGACGTTTGAACTGAAGGTGCGAGTTTATTTTGTTCGGTTCAGCCTATTTTGAGATCCGGAGTTCGGTTCGGTATTCGGTTCTGTCACTTTTAGAAATCGGTGTTCGGTTCGGTCACTTTTAGAAATCGCTGTTGAGTTCGTGTTCGGTTCGGTCGATTTCAAAATCCAGAGTTCGGTTCGGTGTTCGGTTCGGCCCAAAATTTCTCATTCGGTTGATCACTGGTAATTACAAATAATCATACTACCTTAAGTAAGCAAGAAGACAAAGAAATCCTTTCTTACTCTTCTACTTTCTATTTGCATACACATTTTTGAAAAGTTTTCGGTATGACGTGGGTGGATGTCTGAGGGAGGGGGTTGCAAATACGGATAATGTTGAACAAAAGGGGCAGCGAGATCTAGAAATTTATCTTTTTGCTGGACTGTGTGAATTGCCCCTTATCTTGCTCAGGTACACTTCCTGACGAATTCATTTCCGCGAACGAGAAGCAACATCAAAAATCGAAAAGAGTGTATACTTTTGCGTTGATTTGCATAAGCATACCACTCTTTATACTCGATGTTCTTTAATCGCTTGTTTACTTTGTAGTGACATTTAAAATTTATGTTTGAACTTGTTCGTCTAGAGCACAATTGCTATTAAGAGTTTCGGAACCTTTTGGTCATGTTCTCGTTTGGTAATGTCGAAAGCTTATTTAGATTAAACAGCTTACCTGGAGGGGCAGTTGAAGATATACTGACAAGTGTTTACAAAAATTGTCCTTTTAAGTCCAATTAGTTTTGCTTTTTGAAAAACAGAACGTTTTTTTTCAAGATTGAGTCAAGACTTTGTCATCAGGGTCAGTTACGTGCAGTAGATGCAGAGAATTCGTTGCCAGTCACCCAGTCCATAGATTCTTTTCTGCTGACAATTGACTCTGACACTTTTTGTTAAGGATTCGTTTTACGTCTGATTCTTGTCAGGTCGCTGCTGCCCTGAATGAAGGAAAATTGGTTCGAAAATTTGCCATTCGACTATTGAGAAACATGCTAGTCAAGCATGAGTTTGACGACAGGTATAGGTCTGAAGTAAGTATCGTGTCATGTAGAAAGTACATGAAAATGTACATTTTTCAAATGTGTTGGGAGCAATTTTTCTCAAGATAGGCTAACTCTCTATCTTTTTCGATAGACTTTGACTGAGACATTTCGTAAAAATTGAATTTAATGTTTGGAGATCATGTTATGTAAACAGTAAATACTCCATTTCTTGTATCTTTTTAGTTGCTTTTGTTTAAGTAGTTATAAGCACACCATTATAAAGAAAAGACCGTTTTTAATCAACAACATTACCGTCGCTTTCGTATCATTACCGGAATTGACAGTCAGAAATAGCGATAAAAGTCTATTCCGTGAGTGAAAAATCGTGGCAACAATACCTCATTTCCTACAATCTAGATTTCATGGCCTTGTTTTACAATTAACGCACACATAGTCTGACCCAAGTAACGTAATATATCAATCCAGATTGCAGCGTCAGTGATTTAGTTGCGTGGGTTCCGCTGTGAAAAGCTATTTCTTTTCCATTGTTGGATGTTATGATACGCCGATTTTAATCATCATATCCATGATCAAACCCAGTAGGTTCACTTGTATTAGCATTCATTGTCAAACTTTTTAAACTTAAAGTATTTAACAAAAGTATTTTAATATAAATAGTTATCGCGCGCGACGGAAGAAGCAAGCTTGCTTAAGTTATCCATTGAAGTTTAGTCTGATATCCACGCATATTTCTATTGTTTATCGTTTTCCGTTGTTCAAGTTAGTCCTTGCTCATATTTATTTATTGTTTTAGTTTCATTGTGTTTGTTTGTCTTTCTTATTTAATAAAATTGTATGCTACGCATTTTCACAATTAGTTGCTTGTAAAAATGAGGTCATATCCTCTGCATTTAAGTAGCGTTCCCACATGTGAGGGAATTTCTGTAGGTAGAGGAATTCGGATTTCGAATTCCTCTACCTACGGAAATTCGAGTAGAGGAAACCTAGGATATTGTTTTAGAAAGGGATAGAGAATCATATAATGAAGTAGCTGATAGGATTGTCACAAGAGCTGCATGACTGCATGTTTGAAAAAGATCATGGGTAGTTATGAATGGATCCTTAGAAAGTTGTAAATATCACTGATTAAACAGCTTGATCGTGATGTTGGAACTAGAATTATTGCTTGTCCAAGTCAAATGAAGAACTTTGGCTTTTCATTGCTATCCATTTCAGTTATCGAATCTTTGTCCACACGTTTAACTTTTCTAAAGCCCTTTAAAATTCTTGCTTGTCTGCTTCTACCGGCCACACCCTCAGTCTTACAGTTAATGCATTGGATGGTACCAGAAATAAACGGGAATTTAATACTTTGTTTGACGGTCTGCTTAACAAGATAAACTGTGATCTTTAGGAATGTAGGCAAGCTGTTTCATGAAAAAACCAAGTTCCAATGTAACCAGCAAAGGACAGCTATGCCAGAGTATCGTGCAGCTGAATTACAGAGTATATGAAATAGTGATTCTTATTGTTTCGTCTGTAAAGGAACATTACAATGAGTAGCTTTTTAAACTTCAATCTTCCTTTTAATCTTCCTTCACAAATTTTGGGAAGAGAAGGAAAAGATCTCGTCTGGTTCAAAAGCGTTACTGGTGTTTTCAGAGATCTACAATCTGACAAGAGAACGTATCGATGGCTTCTAGGCAAATACACATGAACCCGGCAACGATTACTAACGGCGAGGTATACTTCCCTGGGAGCAGCTATAGGATTTCCGGAAGTCTGGGCAACAAACTCGGCCATGACCCACATATCAATTATTACCATCATCACCCACACCTCCTTATGAAAGCCATTGGATTGCTGCTACGCGCATGTAACTAACAATTAGTGTTGGTTATGCAAATGACAAGATATGAAATGAGTCATGATTTAAACAGAGTGTCGCGAAAGTAGAACCGCCATTATTTACCGTTTTGAGATCGATTATAGTACGTTACTGAGTTGCTAGTTTTCGTAGAACAGAAAGCAGGTAATTCGATGTTCACAAAATTATTTGCTGGTGCCACCCCGTCAGCTGACTTTTTTTGTTGGTAGGGAGCGTTGTGGTGTGGAGTCAATCTAATAACCTAATTTCCGCAAATCAGTGTGATTCCCTTTGCTCTTTTCTTTAATTGGCGTCGTCTTCTCTATTTTAGGAAAAGCGTTCAAGGATAGCGGCCTTGTACATTCCATATCTAACGACAATACTGGAGCATTCCTTACGATTTCACAAGAATCTAGATCGGCCTTACATTGATGACAATTTATTATCAGCACATCCAACAGCGAGTATTTCTGGACGAAATTCCCCGTCGCCTACTCCGCACAACTCAACGCCAGCCCCTGGGACGAACACACCCACGACGAATCATTCGACTGCCGTTCCACTGGACATTGGAAGACAAATGCAACCGTTTGAAGATGACGAAAAGAGGGAACTTCTTATTTGTTTCTTGTATATTTTGAAGAACTTGGGACCTGGTAAGAGTTCTCAAAATATTTTAGTACGTTTAGTTTCCAAATTTATTGTAGACTGTATTGTCAACTTTACGCACTACGTGGAACAATTGAAATTTGTTTCTTCAGTAAATATTTACCATATTTTAAAGTGTTATTTATAGTATCTGGTAGGCCGCTCACGTTTGAGGACAAAATTCAAAGCTCATTAGTGTAAGGTAATGGCTGCTCTTCTTATGAGCTAAAGCCAAAAGACTTTAAAGAGTCTGACATAGAAGGAGAACAAAATTGTTACGTTTTTATCGGTAGTTGGCGGCTGCCATAACTTTTAGAATGAAGTGACTCTGAAAACGCCATGTTTGGGGGCTTCGATCCCTGAACGCAAACAAACTCGGCTACATAATTCCACCACCAATTTGTATTGTTCTGTAACTCGCTGATCCTTAGACAAATTGACTAAGGAACTTTTCAAAATTTAAGATTTTTATCGCCTTGAATAACTGACAATCACACTTATGTGCCAGCCACGAGAGTTAGATGTAGAATTCGACACAGAGTGTAACATAAGTAGAAAACGTCACGTTTGTCTTTTCTTGTTGTTTCTTCACTGCTCTAAATATCCTGAGAATTCAGCGATTGATTCGTGAAATAAGTCACAAAACACTCTTTGGTCACTAAATGTGAAGCTAAAATTAAGAAACTGTTAAGGAACTTTTAGTACTAAAATTTGGTCAAAACGGGTCCTAAAATATGGAACTTTTAGAACTAGGGCTGGTAGTAGGTTCCATATATAAAAGCATGTACAGGTGGTGGGCGTGAGCGTTGAATAGAGATCGCCAGATTTTAATTCAGCTTATTATCGTAGATAAAAGCTCTTGATTGCAGTCATTTATGCAGACGTGTTGCGGCTACTTTGTTTATTTTCCGTTTTCTGGTAATTCTCACTCCCCCAACAGACATATGGACTTATGATCGTTTGAGACGCTGAACGGTAGTTTTAGAGCGCGAAGTTCAGTTATTGCCTTGACAATAATGGTGAGCTAAGTGCTTCTTGATATCCTTTTGAAGGGTTAATGCAGAAGGGAGATTTATTTATATTCACGTGCACTTAAGTAGGTAAATTCAGTTTATCGCTACTTTCTAAAGCAATCATTTAACATATCTTCTTTTAGCTATAACAGTGGATTGGTGGAGGGATATCTTAACAACTGCAGTCAAACGACCTCATTGGGTACCAACGGCTCTATATTATGTGTACCATGACAAGAATTTCGCCAAATTTGTAGCTGTTATCGACTTCTTTGACATAGCAGAGTGAGTATATCTTGTTTGTTTATCCATTTATTCTTTAAGTGGTTATTTAGTAATTTGACGTTGTAGATAAATATGTAGCATATAAGCAAGCTGCGAAGAATACTTAGAATTGTAGTAATTGAAAAAAGAGTTTTTATGTTTATGGGTTGCATCGATTTTTTATTAACGTGAGTGTGACTAAGTGCACAACAACGTTGTTCAGCAGAACTCTATCATAAACCACGTGTCGTATTCTTAGGACATGTTTTTACCCTCGCTCCTCGTCCATAGCTTCATTTCATGGCAAGTAACCGTACGCGTTTATATAACACAGTAATGATTTCAGTAGAGTTCCCATTCTGAATATTGCATGGTCATTTGATTTTGACCTTGCTTGTTTCATTAATCATTTTTAACATGAGGTTTTAAGTACTTCAACTGGAATCACTCACTGGATGTGAGCTCAATACCCAAAGACTAAATCTCCACCCGCTTATGAGACCCAAAGTATTTTTTGAGATCTTCACTCACGTATGAAATGTCCAACCAATTACGAATTTTTACACCGACTTCTTACCATCTTATTTCCCAGATGCTGTCTACATCAATTCCGTTATGGTGGAATTAAAGCAACAGAAGATAAATGGTATTTATGTCATTTTTGCAGATTTTTTTTACCACTTTTATTGAATGTAGATGGATGGAATTATATTTTTAATCCGCTGGTGGTTTTTTGATGGGGCCAGTTAGTCAGGCCTTTTTTATATTTTGCCGCCACAGTTTCGAGTTCGTTTCAAAGAGGATATCGTTTAGTGTTATTAATTTGATTTTGAATTCAAGATTGATATTACAGCAGTCATTAGATGCTTTCGTCGTGTATTTCTTTTTAAAGAAACCATTTCCACGTCAGATCCGCCGTGGTTTTGTGGATAAGACGGCAATCTTGCAAACCAGTCATCGCGAGTTCGAATCTGTGCCACCACACAAACAAAATACCATTTATGAGAGAAGGTAACGGGAGCCCACCCTTATGACGAGCTCACTTCCTAATAAGTTCCCTAGCTCTAGCATCGGAATCAGTTACGCTCGGTAACGAGCATGCTAAAAAACAAAATTGCCACATTAACCTGATTGTGAGCAGAATTACGAAAAAGGCACCCGAAGGCCTTGTTGGACTTACGAGAACCAGAGCTCACACAGTCTGTACGCAGTCTTGAAACTATCACAATAGCACATCCACGCGCAAGTACTTACGTACACACACGCAATTGGAAAGGCACTGACTCACACGTTTATTAAAATATCATTGTCTCTCTCTCTCTTGTTCCACTCCCGCTTATTATTTTTTATTTGTCGAATAGAATAGAATTTTATTCGACTTCTATGCTTTGAATAGGACTTCACGTCAGCGTCGCACCTAATGTGTCGAATAAAATAATAGATTTTATAATAAATTAAATTAACTATTCCAATGACTTAATTAATTTATGCGTTTTGTTCGGCACATGTAAAAACGACGTTTGAATCCCAGTCTCTCCAAAGTCGTGTAATGCAACGAGTCAATCGAATACGTTACTTTAATCACGATCAACTAAAATTGAACAGACGTAGATAATTCAGATAAAAGATCGCATTTTACATGCGTTTAATTCTCTAATTGTATTCAAAACATGTAAAGTACGACCTTTGATCCAGGCCCAAGTCTATTTTTCCAAACATCTAAATTTTAAACGTCCCACACTTCAAAGTAAACACTGCACTAAAAAATTTAATATGCAACAAATATTAATTTTTAACATGAATTGATTTTTCTAGTAATTGGTGAGAAGTCAAATAGATATTTATACATGTGCGTATCTATAGGTACGAATAGTTGAACAATCTCATTTCTAGTGGCCTGACGATGGGAGAAGGATCTCTCGAAACGTAGCTCGGAAAAAGCTTACCGCGCATGACTTGATAAATTTCAAACATCCATGGCTTCCACTGAGTCGACAAAGACTAGTATTTTCGAAACATATGCAGTTGTAACGGTCACTTGCAAGCCGGACGTTTATGTTCATCCCATAAAATTTGTTGTCGTCATTAGAAGTAGGCTACATCAATGTCAATTGATATGAATCCATACTCCTTACGTTTTGATGGTACGTTTGTCTGTCTGCAAATTTGTTATACTTACGTATGCTGTATAACGTCTTATTCCAATGTTAGTCGTATTGATAAACTAAGTCCTTGTATGAAATTTTACAGTTAATATATTTACTCTTTAATATCTGTTTAGTCGCACTAGTGAAACGACAAAGTTTCTAGAGCAGAAATATCAAACGACACCACGACCATCACCTCGTTTATCACAGTCCTCAACTCATAGTCATACAAGATCTTTAAGTAATGGACAAGGTAGGGAAAGATTCTTCTTTTCTTTTGGATCCATGTTAGTGATGTGTGGCAAACTGCTTAGTTGTTGACTTTTAAGTGGTCTGCTGCATATTGTTTGTGGCTTTTTAATAGTACTAAAGTGGAAAATTGATTAATTTCTACGTCCGCAAAGCGTTTCGTTTGGCAGCGATCACGTAGATTTGTCAGTGTCAAACAAGATCGAAAATTGACCGAGGATTTGCGGTATGCTCCAAAACACGTCTCCAAAATGCTTACATTTGTTCTAGACCTAGGTTTGATGGCGAGCGAAAAGCATTTATCACTGTATTCGATGGTGCAAATTCAGGATAGTTGTCCGTTACCACACTTTCACAAATCCGTGTAGTGAGTGTCGGTCTTTTATTGTCCAACGGTGTCTCGTTTTGGCTACCAGGATTGATTTTATTGTTTCAAGTCCATACACAACTTATGGGACTTAACACACGTTCCACCGCTGTAGCAGGCTGTGGGGATGAAATCCGATAACTGCCCTTAAATTTGTTTGTAGTTCTGACTGGTTCCTTTCTGCGATAGTGCTAATTTATGGATGTTTATTGATATTATCAAAGCAACAAATGGTGCTTGTCTCTGAAAAGTGTTGAATGCATAGCAAAATATCTTGTTATTGTCATCTTCAGGTATAAATACAATCTCTTATACCTCAAATTGATTTTGTTACAGCCATGAGAAAGTCGTCATTTCGACACAAGTATACGCCGTGCAATTAGTTTGCGTATTCAGCGTTTTTCCTTTAAGCATCCCACCTCTTTTTTGTTTATGTGCATACACTATCAAGGGGAAACTTTCCCCGCTGATTTGTTGAAGGAAACCAAACTTGTTATTGAAACCTGGGATTGGCAACACGCACAACTGGTGACTGGGGTGTAAGCAAAAGGGAGCTAATACTATCAGCAGAGCAAGACGCGCTATTCGTAGACTATCTGCGCCTCTTTATGGGATTTACGACACGTTATTTCCTTTGAGATCATTTAATATAATTGATAATGTGTAATTCGCGATCTCCAGTTACGCCATTGAAAAAGTTTTCTCGTGTGATAGTCATAGATTTTGGTACAAAAGCTTTTGGCATTAAGGCAACAAGGCATTTGTATCAAATCTTGTAGAGGGGGGCGAAATTAGTGTTTAAAAATGTAATTTTACAGGGTTACAAAGTTAGGTCCACAGCTGTAAATATTTCAGAATATGGAATCCAATTACCCCTATTTCTCGTGTAACGAGCTCCGAGTACCAACCCCAAACCATTTAGCTTCTTGCTGTTTTGTGTATGATTACAACTGATTATGTAAATGTATTCTAAGTGTACACAAAATATTGTAAATGATCTGCCAGCTCATATGCTGGGTGGTGTCTTCTATTACGTCGATTGCTTTCAAAGTGAATCCAGTGGCGAATCTCTTACCCTCGGAAACATTTGAAATGGTAAGCATGAGGTATTCCTCCAACCGTCGGTAGAAGGCTGAATATTTTAATAATAATTTCCTGTTTCATTTTAGGTGTATCCACGACTTTGTCTGAGGCTGACTTGCAGAAGAGGATACTTCTTGAAACTAACCTTTCTAATGAAACAGCTTTAATTATCCTCGATTTAGTCGAGTTGTTCTGCACTCATTTTAAGGTACGTACGTCCTCGTACACAAGGCATTTACTATTCATTACTTAACAAAAATCGAATGCCAGTGTGTCTTTTCTTGTTTTACTTTCCGCTCTTTCTTCTCTCCTCGTTTTCGCCCTCTTGTCATGGTTGTTTCTCTTCTTTGTTTTCCTCTTGTATATGATGATCATGGTCACTAATGTTACTTCGCTAATCGTTCATTTTAAGCTCCTGTTCGTCAATTTTATGGTATTGAAAAATGGATTATATTTTCCTTTATTGAAAACTTCGTTACATTAAATTCTTCGTTTTAGTTTCATTTGGAACAGGGTGGAGGAGATGATATTCTAATGAAAAAGGTAAAGTTAAAACTTTTAAAAGTTGAGGTAAATGGGCAATGCATATCTGCTCTTGTTGAGTATCCGTCCAATTCAGCCAATGTCTTACGCGCCGTCTTTATGTTTTACTACTGAGTTTTACTTTGGTGAAATATATTCAATGGAAATGTCTTTTGTCGCAAGTGGGTATACTTATTGCTAGGCTACTCTCATTTTGTTTCTTGCTGACAGATTTTCAACGTCTTGATGTGTTTCTTAAGAATAGGACAGTCGGTGTTTGTGCTCAAACACGTGTTTGCGACACTTAGGAGCTTTATACATAAGGTAATGCTGGTTTTAATGAATTTTGTCATATTTAGCACGAATGCGGAGGTGTTGTGTCTGTAAAACTATGTTCTCGTATCGTGTGTTTTTTTGTTGAAGAATTTTAACCTTTCGTGTTTGAAATATTTTGGTCACCAGTATTGAAATGTTGATTGCAACTGCTTGCCAGCTTCCGATATGCCGGTAGCCTTGGGCTTTTTATGTTCTTAAGTGTGCTCTTTATTAAGCTGATGGTATTTAGATATCGTCAGCGCTAAAAGTTTTAAAATACTTGGGTTTTAGTTATTCAGTATCTCGGCACATATCTTTACTGTGATTAAGAGGATCAAATATTTATTGATCACATTATTAGTGCGTTTGTTGGTATTGTGTAGTAAAATTTGTTTATTTAAGATGAATTCTTGACTTCGATTGAAAATTGATGTCTTCATGATTGTCTGATTTAATATTGTAATCATATTATATAAGGTAATACGTTCATGCATTTAGTAAAACAGCTCATCTTTTATTATTTTAATTATTCCAGTTTCCTGCAGCTTTATTTAAAGGCAGCGCCAATCTTTGTGGTGTTCTCTGTTATGAGGTAGGTATAGCACATCTTTAGGGTTGGACATAAATTTGTTGCCAATGATTTCGTTTTTGCTTACCTTTGACTTTTTGCTTATCCAAAGTCCGTTGAAAACCCAAGATATAGGATACAGGTAAACGTATTTAGTCCATTTGAATATTAATGCGGCCAAATGCCAAACCTTCTGATATCCGTCAGTCTGTAGGTTGAGATATTTTCAGTGTCTTGCTACGAGTTCGGATATTCGTCATAACATGCTACAGGTTTGTGTATTATTCATAGCATGCCACAAGTTACAGAAATTCTTCATGGCATGCTGCCAGTGTACTTCATAACATGCTGTACCTGTTGTCGTATTTGACCATACAGTGCATTACCCCAGGTACGGTTTACGTCATCGGATGCATTGGTAAACTTTGGTTTTGAAAGTTGTATGATGTACGACTGTACCTACTTCAGCTTCGACTGTTGACTGAAATCATTCTTGTAGCATGTATTTTGTGTTACATTAAACGTTGTTGATTCATTGCAAGTGATTGTTTGCACTATAAGGTTCTTATGTGGGTGTAGATTAAATTTAATACCAGAGTTCGGTAAACTTTTGCTTTTTGCAGTAAACATACGAGATTTTCGACACCTGGCTTCTAGTAACGAAAATGGAACTCTGCGGATTAAGTAGGATTGTCATCTAGAAAAAAAAAATTTATATCTAGAATGTTGAAAATCAATTTGAATAGTTTTGGAGGTTTGTAGATTCTACTTATTTAAGACATTATGATTGTACTTTGATGTAGATTTTGAAGTTATGCAATTCCAAGATAGAGGTTATTCGGACGCAGGTGAGGGGAGAAGACACTGCCATCGTGGCCTCGTATTCAATTTTCTCTCAAGCTGTCTCCATTTTTGTTTCTTCTTTATGTTGATCCCCCGCTGATTTGTTTGTTCTCACTATTTTTATTTGATATAATGTTTAAGTTTATCTTATTGCATTAGGAATAAACATGATAGTTTGCAAATAACCGTTTCAGTATAGTAGAGTACTTTTAACATTTTTCATAAACGCGACTAGTTTTTAGTCGTGTATTATTTTCACCTAAAATAGTGTAATCGATCGCGTAAACGTGCCATCACATTATAGTACCTTCCCCTCACACAGCATTCTTTACGTGGGATCAAATCCATCCAACAAAAGGGAACGAAGTAGTCACCACTAAGGGCCTTATCATATGAGCCTGGTTGACCGGACTGTAATCAGCTCGCTATCATGTGACGTTTCCCAGCCCGGTTACACGGGCTGAAGAAAGTCACGTGACATTTGCCTACGTTACGTAGCTTCAGTTTTATCATCTCTACAATCAGTATGTCATCACATTAACAATTTATTGCTATTATGGAGGCTACAACAAGTAAAATACCCGGCAACATTCAATGTGATTTTTTCTCTCAAAAAGAAGGCCCTTTGGAAACGAAAAAGACTGTTGAACCAACAAAAAATGGAGAGTAAGAAAAGAACTTTCCGTATACAGCAGAGGTTTGTCACCATAGAAATCTAACCCACTATAGTTCATTTGGCTTTTGAAATCCATAAGACTTTTAACCGGATTCTCTATCATTTCTTATGACCATCTGAACGGTTTTCCCACACTGGTTATCGCCAGTCATTTTGTTTGCGTACTCTTGCCTGTAAGAAATAGTGCGTGCGCAATTCTATTATTTTCAGCCCGCTTTGTTGGGCTGGAGTTATCACATGGCAAAAGTGAGATCTCGGTTAGCCGGGCTAGTCCATTTCTCATGTGATAGGGAGTTCCGTTTTATGAGAGTTTGTCAATCAAGGTGAGATCTCGGCAAACCGGGCCGGCCCGGTCAACCGGACTCACATGATAAGATGCTATGACGTTACGACATCTATGTTACGACGGTTGGCATGGTGATGCTTTTTGTGCTAAGTAATCACAATGCCCGCTTTGGTCCGCACTTCACAAATGTGCTTTCCAATTTCCGATGCTACCGTCCAAGAAATATCAAGTAACGCAAAGAACCACGGTAAGGTTCCCGTAACGGCTTACTTTGGAACGGTTGAATAGGTCCGATCTCATTCCCCACCTGAGTGATTTAATATGGGCTATGTTTTGATTAGTACGGAGTAGACATGTTATGCTCCTATTCTATGGTTTGAGCATCTTATGCCGGATGTTCTTGTATTGTACTATTTTTGCCCTTTACATAGTTATCAAACATCTTTAATTGCCGCATCATTATCCAAGTAGCTAGCGGGAAGTGCGTGTCATGAAGTGCCGGCATTGATCATTGTTATTCTATTTTTGTAGGCCTGCTGTTTCATGTACTTATTGATGAGAAGTAACTATGAATATAGTGGCACCGGCTGTGTTCGAGTTCATCTTCAGGTAAGTTAGTCATTTGCGTACTAGAAAGGTAGACATATAGAGCTGCTAAAACTCCTCATACACCGTAGATTGGGAGAGCTGTAATGTTAGTCCAAAAGTAGAAAATCGACCAAAATTAGAGAATCGATCAAAAATCAGCAGAATGTTTTAAAACCGACTTTCAAGCACTTTGCGTCCGCTTCATAACCATTAAATGCCTACGTCTTTAACTTTGCCTGGAATGGGAACATTATTGTCGATTCGGGGCAGTACTTGGTTTCCAGTTCTTGACTGTAAAGTTGCTGATGATGGCAAGTTTGGCATTGAGGGGAAGAGCAAAATCTTGATCTGCGAAAATGAGTCTTAAATAAACTATGAATGGTATGTTCCGCTACCAAGGAATCAGATAATTTTTCTGTGTTCCAAAATTTGAAGTCGCAGGAGCTTTGCTTGTTGTGATCAAAGAGGAGCAAGTCTGCAGCTCGCCATGTCATTTCTTCGTATGGTTTATGCTACTTTACCCTCTCTTATTTTAAGGGCGCGTAAAAGAAACAGTATATGAACAATATATCAAAACAAAAACACCCGGAGAAAGTAGTCGCATGTCCATTTTAAATCTCACTCAGTAGGCATCTTGCTTATCAGCGATTCCTGTTACTGCTGTCCGTTTGAGAGGGAGCTGTTTTGGAAACAAAATTGATTTCGTTCCGTACTTAATTGCCGGTTTTTCTGAGTGTTCACTCATAAGTGTCCGCTTTACAGGCAGTCCTTTATAAGAAAGTAAATCGGCAAACGATGTGTTCCTTTACGTACTACCTACCTTACGCAGATGTCCTCTTTATGGGAGTGTCGGCTCTGTAGAGGCACCACTGTGACTTAAATGAAGCAGTTGGACATACGTCACGCTGATGAAGAGCAAATGACTTAGGCACATATTTAAGAAGCTTGAAAGCCTTAAGTACGAGAGCTTATTGCCATTTGAAGTTTGACTGCTTCCGATAAAATATAGATCTGCTTTCATTTGTTGGAGAATAGACTCGCCGTGTTCGTAAGTCAATACCTTTGGAAAATTTGGAACAAGCTTGTAAAAAGCAACTGTCAGTTTTGGTTTTGGTATTTTTGTCTGGTACCCCTAGCATTCTTTTGTAGGTAACTACGTATTTTATAGTTAAGGAGAAAAACCATGATTTGTTCTAACTTGCCGTTTGGAATGAGTTTTACAAAACACTCTTAATAACCTGTTGACACTTTTTTGGGTTTTTCATCCGTGATTTAAGCTTCGCTAGTCTAGAAATGTGTTGTTCTTGTGCTTTTAGTGACGTATGTTTTTCGTTTATAATATTTTCTTAAACTATAAAGGTGATCGTTGCGGTCTCGAAGTTGATTGCGTCAGGAATGAATCGTACTTCCATGAACCAATCATTGATGACAATCAAGAACTACTCTTCAGCTGAAGACCGTGGATTGAAGGTAATACTAATTATTTTTACTAACATACTATACCTTTGCTTGACCCATACTTCAGTACCTTTTCTGGTTTAAGGGATGACACCACCACCAGTTTGTTGTGTGCTTGTCTGATCCATCAGTGTGGATTAAGTATGGTTGAAAGGGAGTAATCGACGAAACTAAAAAGGTTTTAACGCCAGTCAGCTATATTAAGGTAATGTTATGAGTAAACCGTATTTGTGGTATTGCTAAGAGGGGAAAAGAAGTACCCTTTGAATGAAACGATAGAAATTATTTTAGGAAGTTTTCGTGGTTTAGCGAAAATGTTCTTAAGTATTGCACATTAAAAATCGTATTGTGATTAGTGAGGGTCATGTGCTTGTTTTCTTTTGTAATTTCCTTGGGTCCTCAATGATTAAACTAGCTCAGGTCAGTTTGGCGTTCTGTAGGATAAGACGTCCATTCCCAAGAGAAACTTAGCAATGTCGCATCTTGTAGTAACTCGGTACTGGCCGTCCTGATGTGAAATTATTCATTGACATATTGACAGAACGAAAAAAACTTTTATGTTCTCAAGAAGAGCGTATCCATCTAAGTTGATTACAAAGTTCACGCACCTGTTCTTAGATTATGGAGAAAAAGCATATGGCGATTAACTTTATAAAAGAGATATAGAAGGATAAATGTAGAAGATTTTCTTGCGATTTTAATTTGGTGGTGTATTGAAAAAGATATTGCCATCACAAATTGTCATACAGTAGATAGAGCAGTTTTGCTCCACTGGTGCTAGTATTCATAACTTGTCAATTTGCGCTGCCTCATTTTTCGAATTCAGACCCACATGTTGATTTATACCAAAAGCAATGACGAGAAAAGATGTTGGTGTGAAGGTGGAATCTTTGTGGATGGTAATTAAAGTGATGTGGTTTGATTGAGGGGAAATTACTCTTGGAAATTTTCACTTTAGTAGATGTGTATCGGAATATTAAAACCTCTTGCCAGGCGTATTTCTGTGTGAGCTAAGACGGAAATTTTGTTTGATGTACGTTATACCAACCAAAGGGTGTGTTTATTTCTTGAATTTCTTGCTAGATACATTTGATCTGTATTTTAGTCAGGATTTACTTTTTAAATGAAGGCGAATGTCTCCATGTAGAAACAGGGTACTCTTGATTTTGAACCTCCTCACAATAGCGTCAAACGTTTCTTATGATTTTCGTGATATCGGAGGCCGTTTTTATTTCTCATGTTTTGTACTATGAATATGACATTCAACCCCTACCTCACCCACCAACTACTCTGCCTTAAGTGGTAGGAAATTGACAGTTTTGTGTCAGGTCAAACCGTCAAAAAATTGCCTTATGCATCTTTTCTTGGTTAGATCCAGAAAGTCTTATACAATTGTTCAATGAATATGTGTATATTCATCTTGGTGTAAATCTTGGAATGTTATCGATGATGTTTATGTGAAAAGATAAGCAAGTTTTGCACTGGTGTAAGCAGATGCAGTTCCCACTTTTTAAATGTCTAAAGGTTTGAAGGCTGTTTGTTGTTTGTGCCTATTTTTAAGGGTTGGACGCAAGTTTTGTTATTGCATTCAATTCACGAAGGTATTTTGGTTCTTATATTGCACAGGTCAGTTAATCTGCTAGCACTCCTTCATTAGATCGGTGAATTTTTTCACCGTTGTGGTGTCTATCTATTGAAAAAAATTGTATTACTTTCAGAAGGACAAGTTGTAAATTAGGTAGAGTTGCATTTTGCCCAGAATTGTTTCCAGTATGAGCCTGTCATTTTAACGTCGTTTTGCTGTTTATTTAGGGAACTGAATTTCCATCAGAAGTTACCGACCTGGTGAAGAAAGTGCATACTGTTCTTCAAGCCACAGCACAGATGAAGGTAGACTAATTTCTCGTACAATAGCATTTTCAGATTTAGAAAGGACAAAGTCAATTTCAGTGGCAGAAAACACTTAGCCCCCTGATGAAATTCCAAACGTAATTGCTTATAAGCACTTGTGTCTTCTGCTCTTTGAAAATACGGCTGTCCTCCAGCGCCTGTTATTTAGTTTCATTTAAGCTACAGGACTCGAGTTCTCAAAAATATTTATCACCAATTTTATTCTGTGCAGTTAGATTTTAATCAGCAAATTTCAAAGGCACTCGAGAAGTTGTTCACATGAAAAAGCATTAAATGAGCGTTGGCCTTTGAAAACTTTTGTATCGCAATTTTTGCTATTTGCTTAGAAGAATGAAACTCACCAGATCATTTCTACTTCGCAATTTGATATGATACGATGCGATACTGCTCATTGGGAGCCCTGAACCAAAGGAGACATAAAGTGCTTAGAACCTGTTCAGTCGTTCATGATTGCCTCTTACTTTTGCAAAACAGGTTAAGTTATTACCCTCGTTCCTCAAGATAACTAAGGTTTAGAGTCGGCGCCGCATTAGACATGATGTCTTTGATTTATCTTTATGTTTACTATATTCAAATGTGTGTACAGTTGGTTTTTAGTAGCGAAGTAATAACAATTAGTGCAAATGGCGTCGCCTGTATTGGGTTGAGTAACAGTTTCATTAACGTCTTGAATACAATTGGAAACACTCAAATCAGTGTTTAAGCGTTTGACAAAGTCTTTGATCCTAGCGAAAACCCATTGTTAGTAATGTCTCTCGTTTGTGAAGACCCATTTGTCATGTGTTTTTTAAGGTATTATTGAGTATAATTCAACTCTGATCTGTTCACTGTAGGAACATGAAGACGATTTAGAGGTACTGGTAGATTTACAGTATAGTCTGGCTAAATCATATTCTAGCACACCAGAACTTCGTCAAACGTGGTTGCAAAGCATGGCAAATATTCATGAGAAAAATTGTGATTTTTCTGAGGTAAGCTTGATGTATAGAACCTTTTGTGTTTAACTGTCCATATTTGATCTAAATTGTTGCCAGGGGCATATCGACATACAAGGGGAAGAGGATCACGATAGGTGGATGAGAAGTTCAAGGCTTTCAAACGAGTATGTAAGGCAAATGGAAGTAGTCAAGGATAGTTGATCCAATATTTATTTTTCAACTGTCGTATGTTTTGTTTGCTTTGGTTACTACATTTTCAAGGGTGTATTAAGTGTTTACATGCTTTAAGAGTGATCGTAGCATTATTCCGTTCGTTTTGGTAAACTAGTCTTACGTAATTACTGGTTACTGGTATTGTGTTCTGTCAGTTGTGATATTTGAAGATGTTAAACAAACATAGCAATTTGTTAGAGATACGGTATAGTGATTTTTGTTTGATTTTTTCATAAAGGTGTAAAACTTCTCCGACTTGAGTGTGATAAGGATCGTTGATCACACTGTTAACAAGCTAAGTTCACTGCCATCATGGCCGATAGGATTACTGGTAGTAGTGCAACTTGCTTACTTTGCAGGCAACACCCCCAATCGGTGTATGTTATATCCAGTTATTTACGCGTAAACATTTCCCAGGGTTGAGTTATGACGCTATAAATGTTACATTTCTGTCACCACAGAAAGCAGAAGACATAGAGTAATGACCGTTTAAGAGACAATCGTAGAGATTGCTGTTTGTTTTTAGCTTGTATCAGGATATTAAATGAGCTGAAGTGTCAACTGAATGACACACAAATGTAACAATAATTGAGTAGGATTAATGTGCAATTGAGACTGACTTAGAAGTCAGAAAGATAAATGGATGAAGGTAACTGGTCTTGTCATTATTATTATTATCATTATTAT
>JANTCA010005209.1:0-30274 GCA_024741275.1 Chironex yamaguchii
GACCACATTCCATAATGCTATGCTTGGTTTATCTTCAAGCATGCATTTTTGTCGTTTCTGGTAAACTTCTGTGCCTGTTTATTAGTAAATGTACAATTTTTTATAATCAGAGATATTTTTCACTTAGTTTTCTTCCTATCCTTGTATATTTTCTGTACAGTCTGTAAAGGTATTGCTACTTGATTTAACATTGCATCCCCTGTTGTAAGTATGTAAAATTGGAACTGATGGAAATCGTCGGCAAAGAGTAAATTTATGTCTCCTAACACTCTCACCCACCACCATTTACTTGTAGACTACCTAGATGATGTCTTGTCTTTCTGCTCTTGCCAAATGTAAGAAAAGGTTGTATAAAAATCGAAACAAGGTCAAAGTGTGTGAATATTCTGTAAAGCTCCAGGTTAATTTTCTGAAATATTCTATAAAGCTCTAGGTAGGTTTCCTGGCAAGCTCGTATTTTGTCCATCCTAATGTTACCATTTGTATTAAAACTAATTTTACGTACTTGTACAATATGTATTGGTTCCGTTTGTTTGTAACAGAGGCCGTTGCTGCAGTTGAAAGTGTGAAAGCAGCAAGTGACATTATCTCTCCTGCAAGTGGAGAAATCATTGCAAGAAATGAGTTGCTGGAATCAACACCATCCCTTGTCAATGATTCACCGTATGAGAATGGTATGTTCGACAAACATGGTTTAGTTTTATGTTATATTGCTTAATTTAACACAGTGGCCCTGTGAATTGCTTCCTCATTACAAGAGTTGTGCCTTGGGTAGACGACATTGATGGGCTTTTCTTGATGGACGTTTCACACAAAGGATTATTTTGCATTAATTTATGTTAATTAATTCTCAACCAGTGTATCACACTAAAAAAACCAACGGTGAACATAAAAAACTTTAGCAGTTTTCCTGTCAACTACCAAGGCTGCATTCTGAATTGTAAATTGTAGAGAGTTGTAGCAACCATGTCTTTTTTCGGTGGATATTTCTTTGGCTTTTAAGATGCTGTCGCTGGATGCTCTACATTTCTGGTTATATATAATCTTTTATTTGATTTGTATAAACGTTGTTATTTTGAAGTAATTTAAAAGACCCGGACAGCTAATTTACAAATGTCGTTGTTGTTACGTGCAGGCTCCTGTAATCAACAGGAGAGGCCGAGATCTATTAGTCATTCAAACCAGATCATCTGCTGTGGTTTTATGTATTGGCGTGTGCCCAATAAGGGGCATGTGCTTTGTGCTTACCAGGCAGGTTTTTCATCAATTGCAATAATGCCATATAGAAATAGACAGGGTATTCTTGTAAAACGAATAGAAGTAAACTGCGGTTGGAAGTCAATCAACCCTGATTTGCCGCCATATGTGTAACAAAGAAGCTGAAAGCGGTGTCGAAAGAGTTGCAGTTTTTATTATGACTCGCACATTGTCGGGATAATTTTGATATCCGGGTTTGTCATTTTACGCAGTTTTCATTATTCTTGAAAGGGAAGTCTTTTGTTTGTCATAACTTATGCGCAGAATTTGTAGTAAAACGAGGGTGTTAACCATTGACTGAGAAAGCACAGCATACTCCCATCCCCGCTGTTGGAAGCGCCTGTTTAATTATGTTACTTAAGTACAAGCAATGGGAGTTTCAAGTAATGTTAACTATAAGGATGTTGTTTTCGTTGTGCTTATGAATGCGGTGACAACATTTTCGAAAATACTTGCCCTTGTAACAGCTATTCTGTGTGGCAAGCAGAAGGGTTTAAGTTCAGTTTAAGTCACGTTATATTACCTTGTTTCTCTCATAGATACGTTTCTTTTTTAGGGTGGATATTCGACATTAAATTAAGTAACACCAATGAACTTAGCTCACTCATGAGCAAAGCAGAATACGAAACATTTCTGAAAGAAGAGGATTCTTAATGGTTGTACAGTGACATCCGAATACTGTTTACTTTGACAACTGTCTGACCACTAATACTTTTTTCACGTTGTTATGTACTCTGGTATGTTTTCTACTAATCTTGTAGATCCTTAGATCACTCTAGGTGTATATTTTTGTAGTTTCTTTACTTTCTTCTGGCAATTAAATCCTCTTTATTCGCTCAAAAATATTGAATTTGATTGACGCAACCATCAGGGCAGACATATCGTGTATATTCCTTGCTTGCCTTTGGTGGTTGGTTAGGTAGTATGTTGCTCTTTATCTATAATTTTGACCTAAAAATGTGAAAAAATATGCACTGAGGTTGGAGAGTATGACAACGTATTACGCAACTCATGTATGTATATCTTTTGTGGCGTTAGCCAACCTTGATCCTCTCAGACTTATATTTATGTATTGTTGATGTACTTACGTAAGTATCCCTGTTGGAGACACTTTCAGCAGCATCTTCGCGTAAAGCATGCTTCTTGAGGCTGTTCGATGTTTTGTACTTGACTTGGTATGCTTGGAGGTTATATTTGTTATATCTGTAATTGCCACTACGTTAGAGCATTATTTAGATGTCATTATTCGATTGTCATTCATTCACATTCTATCCATGTCCAGAAAGATTAGGTGTAGTACCCATGGTGACGGCTTTTGACGATACCTTGTCGACATTTAAGGGATTTTGATTTTTTCGTTTACAAGTGTGTAATACTTAAACTACTGTTCCACTGAAATAAAATCTGGTTCGAGTGCTAGTCGAGTCAGTTACTGCATATACATACATACATATATATACGGCTATGGTAGTTATGCTCCACGCTTGATAAATATATTGAAGTAAGTGTGTTTAATACAAATATCTGGCATCTCGAAACAAGAGTAAACATTAACGAATTTCCCCCTTATCCACCGTTTGGTTGCCTGGCCATTCCAGCACAAAAGTTTGATGAAAGGGTCCTTTTTGAATGTTTGCAAAACTCATTTAGGACTGACACCAACCAAGGCATACTCGTCTTTACACAGATCCAGGAAGTGTAATATCAGGGATAAATAAGAAGCAACATCGTTAAAACAAGCTCGTGACACGGCACAAAGCGGCGGAAATAGAGGTCTTGCTTTACTTATCAAGTCCAAACATTTAACCTCTGTCTGTTTCATGCATTACGAGTATATCATATATATATATATATATGCCCAAAGTACTTCTGATGTTAATCGTCTATAACAGAGCAATACGCCTATTAAACTCTCTCAAGTAGGTTTACGTCACTGCAGTATTGGAAAGGAGTAAAGCAACTGTTCAATTTTTTAATGTCACTTGTCCTCAACACAAGCTAGAAGTTGGCTGAAATGTTCTCAAGATGCTGTCTCAGCTTTAACACAAGCAACTCTTGGTTCAGTGTGAATTTGGTGTGAAAAGAATTCAGATTCCTCAAGATGACCTTTTAGTCTAGCGTTGCTTTGTCCTGGTTAGATTGCCTGATAATAGTCTTTTTCTTTATGTACGATAACTGTAAGCCCATGACGAAAAAGTGTCTTCATTGTCTTTATATGGGTGGTAGAGCTTTGTATTCTTTGCTTTTCTGGCTCTTTTACTTGATCTTTAAGGTGGCAGCATTGTTGAACTTTTAACTGCAGAAACTTTGCACTCGAGTTATACGTTTTTAGTAAACAAATGCCCAGGACAGAAGGTTCATTAGTTACGCCCAGACGTGTCAATGTTTCACCGAAATACGAAATATTGCAAAACATGGGAAAAACTAACGGATAACTTTGATTATTCCTTGAACATAATGAGACATGACAGTACTGTACAGTACTTATTCCTTTGAATCATAATAGCTTTTCAAAAATATGAGATGTCAAGTGTAGAATGAGTCATCGTGGCTCTCCGGGATGTTACAATACTCACACTAAAAGCTCTCTCAGAACTGACGGAAGTTGGCGCAATGTTCAAAACTCCAGAGTGCAGTTTCTCAATGATTGGAGACATGGCTTTTGTTCCAACTGTGACAGTTGAGCTGAAAGGCTTCTCAAAACGTCTTCTTTGGCTTTCGGTTGGGTTGCAGTGTTGCTCTATGTCACCTTTTCAACCCAGCATCGAAATCCTCATCATTATCCTCTGTTGGATTACACTCTGTTTCAATTCAGCTTCAATTCCCGGAGAGACATCCCGGAAAGCAAATCTCTTGCTTTTGTAAGCAATACAGTTTTTGCTGGCAGCTTGAATTTCGCCTCGATGCTAGTCCGTTTTGCGATGGATCCATTGACCAAAAAGAGCGCTTCACACTATCTTGTAGTATTTCATCATTTCTTCTTTCAAATGTCGGTAAAGTATGAACCCAAGGCTTTTTTTCGTTTAGCAAAATATTTCGCTTTTTTTACACGTCTAGTTACGCCATACAGCACGAGGGAAAGGTTTGAAGAGAACAGGAACACTTATTTCAAGAAAGATTGACTGAAGAGAAAAGGAGAAGAATAAATTATCAAAGATTGAGTTACTGGATGTGGATGATAACTTTAGTTGACCTAAGTAAAGAGTGTTTATGATGGCACACCTTGTCAGTGCTTGGACCCATTTGTAGTGGAACGAGTTAGTGTGAAAGATAGGGTGACGGACTTTCTTGAAAATTGTGAGGTTTAAAAAACGAAAGCATCGCGCAATCCATTGTGTGAAAATTAGGTTCTGCAAGGTATGACCGAACTATTTGCATCATCAGCTACTAAGTAAGGTTGTGAAATACCAAAAGAGTATAGATCCCTTACACATTTTTATGAAGTTTCAAAGTATAACGTGGAAAAGCAGAAAACTTCTGATAAGTTTCGACTGACCTACCTTACTCATCCTTATGATAGGGAGCCAGTTTAGTCGATGTCTAATTTTACTATGTTGTCCCCTTAAAGGGTTGTGGGATACCAACATCAAATTTAAAGGACGTTTACAAAAGAGCTGAGTGATTGCTGGGGCGTATGTGGAATACCATCAATGATTATCAAGTTAGAAATGTTAAATGAATGCACGTATGCATCTTACCCTAAGCATTGAAGTTCATGAAATTAATCTAAATTAGATATAGCTGCAAATCTGATTTAAATTCAGGCGTCGCACGCGAAAAGAGTTGTACAGAGGTTATCTTAGGACAGGATGAGCCAAATGGGCTTTTTGCTATTTAAAAGGAATCAAGTTCGAAAATTCACTCAGTTGAAAGCGTCTGTTTTCGAAATAGCTTTAGTTTCGAAGTTATAGTCAATTGGCATCAATAACCAATGAAAGGAAGTCAAGAAAACAGAAACCCAAAGAGGCAGGGTAATTCTTTCAGTTACAGAAAGATTACCTCTGGTAACACGTATTAAATTTCACTCCGATGAAGAGGTTCTAGCTCTTGCAGATTATCTCACTTTTGCTAGTTCTGCAAACAAGAGGGGTATTTCATTAAAACCGCTAACCTGAAGAATGACCTGGTCAAATCAAGCACAAATTTGGGATGTCACGAAAATACGATCCTTTACCTTTCAAAAAGTGACATTTTGCAAGTAATGCAAACCATTTTGAGCATGCTGTTAATGCCCAAGTGTCTGCTGTACAAGTTGCAGATGCCATTGTAAAAGTAAACTTTGAAACTGATGATTATGATTTTGCTATTTACCTTACTGTCTGACGGCTTTAAATATTGCGAAACAAAAAAAAGCATTAATCCAGAAATACCTTTAATCGGGAAAATGAGTCTTTGATTTGCAAAACATGTTTCGGTTGTAATACGAGATGCTTTTAGAAGAACTTGGTACATCTGGAACATCAGCAAGCTACTGCCTGTTAATAAAGAAAGAGCACTGTAAAGGAGGTAAAGAACCTAAGACGCTATATCACTCAATTAAAAACATCAAATTAAGCTAAAAAGAATATATGCAAATTTAAAATTATTGGCTGCCAGGTGAAACTTTTCAAGCATTGAGACTTAAAACTACGGTCCTGCCTAAGCCACCGTAATCATGACCTTAATGTGTAATTGTCATACACTTCTAGAACCTAGAAAACTTGCCTGTGCAGCAGGAACAGTTTTGATGCAATATTTACATGAATCTTCTTGAAAGCGCAATTTGCTTATGTAATGCTCTATAGTGTTTTATAGTATTCTATACTGTTCTGGAAAGTTCTATTTGCTTCTAAGTAAGCTTCTCAAACCTGTATAAGCAGTTGCTCTTCAGGGAATTTTGTCACTTTCAATTCAGATGAATATGATTAAGCTTTGATGGTTAGTGACATCTCTTTGATTTCTTATTAGAGGACATACTTCTGGCATTTTTATATCACGGTCTAATTACTTCGTATGTTGAAATTCTCCATCTAGCTTAATTCTCCGCTCGCCATTAGTGAACCTTATTAACCTGTCTGCATTTTATGGACAGTGTTAAAGAAAAGAAAGTAATAAATTCCCACGGTTTAACCGTACCTTGGAACAATTTAGAGGCTTATAAGTCCTTATCTATAGGGAATGGCTGGACAGTTGGACAGGAGTCGGACGTGTCAGACGGCCTAGTGTGAATCTTGCGAAATCAGCCTAATGAAACCTCACTTGAGAGATGTAAGTTCGTGTTTGAGCTTAATTGTAGCATAGTCAATAGAAAAGGACTGTGGTGTAACAAATCTGCTACCTAAACAAAGGATACGCTCCCTTGACAAGATAATAAAGCAGCAACAATCATGGACAAGTCGGTGACAAATTGTTCCTAAGGGGTCAGGGTCTTATTTATTTCATACTAAACTATCCCATCTTGCATCCATAAAACCCAGGCAAAGTTTGTGTTGTTGTGGACAGTGCAGTAAGGTAGAAAGAAGCGTTTCTTTATGATCACTTACTTTAATTTGCTACCTAAACAAAGGATACGCTCCCTTGACAAGATAATAAAGCATCAACAATCATGGACAAGTCGGTGACAAATTGTTCCTAAGGGGTCAGGGTCTTATTTATTTCATACTAAACTATCCCATCTTGCATCCATAAAACCCAGGCAAAGTTTGTGTTGTCGTGGACAGTGCAGTAAGGTAGAAAGAAGCGTTTCTTTATGATCACTTACTTTAATGTCCTAATCAGACATATGTTTTGGTAGAAGTATTGTTAAAATTATGGGAAGGAAAAGTTGCTGTAGTTGCTTGTTGTAAAGCAAAATCTCGTCAATTCAGGGTTGCACATGAAGGCACCAAAAAGTTGAACTTTTGAAAGCAAATTTGCTTGTTGAACCAAGTCATCTCCATGTATTGCAAACTATGTATCTAGAAAAACGGCAACAGACATTCAAGAGAATTCGTATGTGAAAACAATATTGGCAGACCTTTCAAACTTGTTCAGACCTTTGAAACTTGTTCGTAATCGTCCAAAGTTTATTGGAAAAAAGTCCTCCAACACATTCATAGTGTTGAGAAGCCTTCTGGCTAGAAGCACCTTCAAACTGACAAGGTGGGTAAGCATCAGAGAGAGATGTGCTTGCTACGATTTCTACAGAGGACATTATACCATGTTTGTGTTTTTGAACTTGGATACCCTACTTACTGAAGGAACAGTACTGATATGGAATACCGAGAAATATACCTTTCACTTTAAAACTGTGAATTTTCTGCATATTACCAGGGATAATTCCTGTTGTAACCTCCATCTTTGACCCACTTTACTTTGCTGTACAATCTATTTTACACGCAAAGACTATTTTGGTCTTTTTGTGCCAGGCAAAATATGACTGGGACGACATTTCAAACCAGGAGGTGCCACAATGAAAGAGACGACTTTAAAGAGTCCGGACGTTAGAAAACATCGCAGCTAATTTGTGTTTTTTCACAACACATATAATGAAGATGTTATTAATGTACAACTTTACCATGTTGTTAACGTCTGCATTATAAGATATGGAGTAGTGTCGCATCTCATACAGTAGGAAAATATCATTTGTCGTTTTATTCTATCAAGGCCGATTGTGACACCATACAAACCAGTCGGTGCAAAGCAGCTGCTTCAGAGATTATGATGAACAAAAAATTCGATATGAGATGGAATAGCGCTTACGTGTAAAATTCGTCTGCACTTATTTTAATGTTGTATTTCAATACTTCAATAATTAAGCCTCCAAGATTAAGACATGCATTGCAAATTATCTTTCCATAGCTCATGGTGTTTCAAGTCCATAATAGTGAAGGAACATTACAACATCCTCCAGTCCAGTAATTTATTCTCTTGACACTTATACACGTGTCATTGTATTATTCTGGTCGTAGAATTGTCAAGATTACCAGATTATGACATGGACTGAAAGAAAACTTTGCTTCTCTTAAAGCGGATGCAAAGAGTCAAAAGTAGTATCTGAAAGACTAGTAAGTTACTTGTCGACCTAATGAGAAGCTGTTGAGATCAAGTTGCTTAAATCCAGAAGTTTGGTATCTTTTAGAGAAGCACCAGAAGTTCGATGGGTAGTAGAGCTGCAGATAGGTCACGGGACATGCACATCTCTGACTGACCTGCAAAAAACTCAGGAGAGTTTTAACACAGTCTACGGCAGCAGTGTTTTGCAGAGAAGACTTTATTAGAAAGCAAAAGCCTAAAAGCTTATATTGAAATTTCATCAAATGTGTACAAGAAACTAGTAAAGAATTCAAATTGTAGTGCAGATATGAATCTCTTCTTATCAAAAGAACTACCCTGTGTAGGTGGTATGCTGCTGTATTCCACTTATTCCAGAGACTTTAATACAACATATTACTATGTCACAGGACCACCACGCTATCTGTCTCATAATCAGACATTGTCACGTACCTGAAGGCAAAGTTTTGTATAAGTTAGATATAATTAGTCAATAGGCATGGGCTCCCAATAAAGGGACACAAGCTCGCCATGGATCATGAAGTTCAAAGTGCTGCACTCTTCTTTAAATGATTTAGACATTTAATCTTCTTTTACACTGGTGTAAACTGTCTTGGATCTCTGTAATTAAAGGGGATCTACATAGAATGATTGCAATTTCACATGTTTGGCCACAAGAGCAGTGCATTTAGAAGATTCAGTGGTGTCAAATGTATCGATAATTGTGAATAGCTGAAGAAATATTTTTTGCCGAAATCGTTTATGATGTACAGCGGCATTTTCGTCCACCAGTTGCATATAATGCTGGAGGGGTTTGCAAGAGGCCGATAGAGCAATAATGAAAGTAATTCAGGCACTCTGAAATTGAGAGTATTTGAGGTCACTGCATAAGAGATCTAACCTCACCAGCAAACAATGCCAGTTTAAAGTATGTTGAAACTATTGAAGATGAAGAGAAGAATCAGTCTCATTAGAAGCTAGGAGTCTTTGAAAATCTGATTCAAGGGCAATTGTAAGAGGAGCATGTATGATAACTAATAAAGGCCTGCTGGGGACAGAAAGAGAAATGCAACACTTGTATTCACTCGAACGTGCATGTGATTTGAAGACTAATTTATTGAGAACCAACAACAACATAATCTTCATCCAAGAAAAGAACCTTTGAACCGAAGAGGACAGTAAGAACTTGATTCAATGAAAGAGGATGCTGCAGTGCTTTCCGGATGAAAGGTGATACTCTCAGTACCAAATAGGAGGAATAAGATGAAGATTGAGAGAGCAATGACCTACAGACAACTACATTATGAGATCAAATATAAATGTACTAAGTAATTTAATGAACAATAAAAGAGAAACTGACCCTGCATTGAGGGAGAACTGAGAATATACGAATGCCCATGTAACGATAACTAGTAAGATGAGTATGACGCTGTAAATTGTATGGCTAAAACTGCTGACTAATGCATATTTCGTGATTACTAAAATTTGGTTTTGTACGATGTATCAGTTGAGATATTTTCTTTAAACTTCCTCCTATAACGCGAGAAAAAAATGGTAAGATTGCAATCGTTAGTTTTTATGTTTGTGATCAATTTTTCTAACTGAAGTCGAGAGAACGTTAAGTGACCTATGGATATGAACTATTGCTCCCCAGCTCTCTGTTCTTACATACTTACAATGTCTGCATTTCAAGTTAATAAAATATTATTGCCTGGTTCTGTGATTTACGAACTTTGTTTGCAATGTGGATTTGGGAACATCAATCCTCTTTACAGAGAAGACGGAACATCGGCAAGAAAGTTCTTGTCCCTATTGCTTTTCTCCTAGGGGCTTAGAGGACAATAACCACTGGAACTTACAGCCTATCGAGAACTCGAATGTGAGGTGTTCTTGTTAAAGCAGCAATAAAGTTGATTCAGAGAGTCTCGCAGCAGCGTTGCATTGGAGACGAAGCAGAGGATGCTCAATCCAAACAGTATTGCAACGTTTGACTAATCGCCTCCCCCTACCGCGCTAATATCGGAGGTACGAAAGAAGTAAAATTAGTGGTTTGGTAAATTCGACCCAGAGATATATTTAATTGACCATGCCTTTAAAATATTTATGAAAACATTACAGCGTTTTCGTGCAAATTGTACAGACAGGATCATTATTCGCCAGATCAGGGTCACCAATTATTAATGCGTGTGGTAGCCCATGAGAGATATACTTTTGGTCTATTTCTCGATGAAACAGGAGTTATGAGAGGCAAATTCATCACATTACCTGAGACTATAGACGTAGGAACCGGGGGATTTTGGGGCCTTGGCCCCACTTTTTCCAAAAAGTTAAAAAGTGCCGCTTTTTTAACGAAAAAATGCCTCTTTTGTAGAAAATGTTCTGTTGCAAAAAATTTTGATTTTGTTTTTTTCCAAATTGTCTGTTTTCTCGATTTATTTTAAAAATATCAATCAGGTCTACAAAGAGAAAGTGAAACCATGCAATTGTGAAATCCGGGAACTGCAATTAAATGCAATAGTTGATGTAAAATTTTGCTATTGTGATGCCTCAAGTCCAATCAGAGAATAAGGATTAGAGTCCTAATTCCTTTTCTGTGTTGTGTCAAATGCCTGTCAGCCAGTTTGACGTGTCCACTGTCCTTCACAATTTACATCGTTTGAAAAACGTCCCATAATCGCTTGAATAAACATCGTTTTATTTCTCGCAATTGTGCAATATTGGTGTATTGAACATTGGGGTATTAGATTGACTTTAATTACTGTTTTGTTGACGTGATGTTCTACTTACCTCTGTATTCATGCATTTTTGTGAAAAATGCAAAAAATCATCTCTTAAAAAGTCTTGAGTACTCGTATTCGCTGCTCTAACTAACTATACTGCAAATCAATTTTTATTGGCTCGTCACAGGGCGTGGCATTTTCAGTGACAGTATGGAAGGTGTTGTATGCCCCTTCTTATTGTTTATCCCCCACCCCTTCTGATGTGCTTCCTAGGTCTATGCCTGAGACCTCTACTTTGTCCCTCTGCTTCAACGACTGAGTTAACCCAGACATCGTTTCCAAAAGGTGAAGTTTATGATGATGTGTTCATCACCACAGAATGGCAGGAAACCTTTTTTTCGAAAATGAGGTGTTCGGATCCCAGTCTGTTGTTGATTCTCGTCTGTTCCTGGTCATCATAATACAAAAATGATACACTCTACACATGAAATACTTCTCGATTAAGTTTCAGTCCCGTTTTCAATCTATATCCTGTGCGCAAAATTGGTACATTTGTAAAATACGCCTCAAATGCGCAAATTCAAGCCAGGCGATCATATCAAATTGTACCCTAGATTGTAACTAACATACTGCACAAAATTAAAAGGCCCACAGAATTGCTCTCAACACGGCAAATTGTTTTCCTCTAAAAAGCGCTCCTTGCATAAACGTTATCGTTGAATAAGCGCGAGGATCAATCTTTCAATGACGGTCCCCTGATATGCATTCCTCCCCTCGACGGCCGACTCAGACGAGCGTTCTCATTGCCATTTGAGTAGGTACTTCAAAATCACAAGAAGACAGTAAGTTTGATTTGCATTGTTTATCCGAACCAATCAGCAGTTGGGTGTTTGCAGAGGGTGTCCGAAGAGTTACCACAGAAGAAGGATTGGAACTCTGTGCAGTCATGTTGGACATGTACCTGAAAAGACCAGTCGTGTCAATGAACCAATTTTAAATTGGTTGCTTTTGTGGTAGGGCCCGTTAGAATGCCGAAAAAGCGAAGGCCATGTCGACCCGTATGAGATATAGTGAAAGGAATAATAAGAGCTCAAGGTCTCCTACACCGCAAACTGAACAGGCTGGAAAATCTTACCAGTTTAAGGTCTGCCTGGCTGGAACATCCGGTGTCGGAAAAACATCAATTTTCAACAGATTGAAGGGGATAGAGTTTAGTAGCCCAGCCAAAAGCCATGGAGACACTTTTGACTTCAGAACAACCGTGCGCAAAGAAGATGAATTAATCGATGTCACGGTAAGTTTTTTGTGTGGCATGCCTTGATATGTTTAAATGAGTCATCGGAGCCCAAGTAAGTCAATTGTATCTAATCAGCAGTGAAAGGTATCATTATAGTGGATCTTACCATAGCATTGGTGTCATTGAAAGCATGCACTTGTGTAATCACGTGGAGCAACGTTAGCTGGTCAGACGAATAGCTCGAAGACAGGAATTATTGATATTCGAGTATAGCTTGTAGGCAATAGACGTTGACACAAATGCGTGCTGTCTTTTATGCATTAGATTTACGCAATATTAAGCTGCTACTGAGTGAACAGTGTATTCATTTCCTTGCTCCAAATAAGTTTTAAGAAAACTGTTTCTAGAAAATAATGGAGTACACACAAGGAGTCTATTAATTTTCCATGCTCAGTAATTGTTATTGTTTACGTGCCCACTAATTACAACACGATATTATTATGATACAGTACATTGAATGAAGACTGCTCAGATGATGGAGGCTTACACAGTCAAAATTAATATGTTATGAAGTTATAATATAAGAAATGTTTATCTAAATGCTTGAAAGATTCAGTAAGTTCAGGTATGCAGTGTCAGAAATCTGTACCTTATACATGCACTACTTATACACTTAGTGAGGGTGGAGGGGCATAAGCAAGAAACCAAGGCTATAACATTGGGAACTTCGGGTTCTGCTAGAATCTCCCTGGTAGGCTTGGTACCTAGCAAGTGAAGGGCCACAGGTGGACTAATTGCTAGGCTCTGGTGAAGAATTCAGCAATTGAACTTAACTTGAACATAGTGCAATGAACACAGTCAGTTGTTGTTGGGAGCACATGAATCCCTGATAAAAGCATGCCACTGCAGGCAATTTTGCGCCATCCCGCTTGCCATGACTACTGGGTTCTTGCCTCCACATGTGAAATAGTCTGCCTATTTCCAGATCTCAAGCCAAATGCTTTCTCCATGGAAGTCTAGAGTTACATTGTGGCACTCCCTAAGTGTTAGGATGCACAGTCCAGAAGATCATTTTCACAAGCACCCAGTCCAAAAGAACATTGAACAGACAGGGAGAGATGATGCAGCCCTGCTGCACACCAGACTCTATGGCAAAGCACCAAGAGATCTCAACATAGATACAGCTGTAGTCCTGCCTTCTTATATCAGCATCAAGATCGCTACAATCTTCCTGGGAATGCCAAAATTACTGAGTGGAGCCCACATTGCCTCAACATAGACAGAGTCAAAGGCAGCTGCAAAGTCAACGATAAAGGCACAAAGTTGGCACTGTCTGTTACAAATACGCTTTTCAAATATTTGGCGAAGGGTAAAAATCTGATCAACAGAGCCCCTGTCACCCCAAAAGCCAGCTTGCTCTTCCTGTAGATTGGCATGGGGTGGCAATGTGGATCTGGATTACAGATGTCAAGACTTTACCCACTATAGAAAGCAGGCTAACACCAAGCTAGTTTTGAACAATCATTGTTAGTGCCTTTTTGTGTACAAGAACAACAATCGGAGATTTCCAGTCCAAAGGTACTGTCTCAGAGTCCCAGATACTGTTCAGTAGCTGGTACATTTTCTCAGCTACTGTAAGACCACCTGCCTTGAGTGCTTTGCCAGAGATATCGTCTGTGCCACATGCTTTGCCAGACGTCAAACCATTAATAGCACGAGAAACTTCCACCAGGCTGAGTGGTCCATCCGATAACAGAATAACCTCATCATCGACATTCGAAGGGTCAAGAAATTCCTGATCCATCAATGGAGGCTCAAGCTGGTTTAAGAGATTTTGAAAGTAGCTTGCTCAGCATTCCACCTTTTCTGCCTTTCCTCCAGGAAGGTCTGTTGCTGACTTGATGGATTCACTGACCTATTGATGTTGCTCCGTGACTGAGTTAAGGGCAGGAGCGGCTGGGAGGTAAAAAAGGAGGTATTAGAGCCATCAATTTTGTGTCGCTTTGCTCACAAATATTCTATAATATCCAGCTGGGGGGTCTGGTGGTCTGGGGCTTGTTGTAAGCCCTAGTGAGGGTTTTAAGGGGGAACCCCCCTTAAAAAATACACAGATCTCCAATGTAAAAAATCATTTATTTTACCCAAATAACTATCTGATGATGAATATAAACATGAACATAACACAATTTACCACTGTTTTACGACTATAAAAGGCACAAACGATCTATCAAGCTACTTTCATAAAAATCATTCAAATCTGAATCGATCTGCCTCACCCACTAAAGTAATAGAAAAGAAAAACTAATATCTTGGCCCTGTTGATCTGTTCTTATTGCAACACTTGATAAAGAAATTTTACGACATCTATACTTATGCATACAAGAGAATTTGTATGGAAGGTATTAGAAATCTGAAGCTAATACCTTGCTCATGACAATATCATGGCTATCGTGGCCATCACACAGATATATTGGGTTTTTATGGTGTGGATGTTTTCTTGCACATCACAATTGTTTTTCCTTTGACATGATGCAATTCTATTTAGATTTCTTGTTTAGAGTATTTATACTTATTTCAAAAATTGGGTTGCTAAATCTGAAAAAATGGTATTTACATTAATACCTTTAATACCATCTCCCGCTGTTGGGCCAACGATAACCTTTTTCAACATTACGATGCATTATTCCAACAGAAGATCGACCTGCCTCAGCCACCATGGTATTAGAAACTTAAAGCTAATACCTTGGCCCTGTTGACCTATTCTTATAGCGACACTTGACAAAGGAATTTCACATCATCAATACTGATGCATACAAAAGAATTAGAAATGTATTAGCAGGGAAGGTATTAGAAATCTGAAACTAACACTTTGCTCAGAAAAATATCGCGGCTCCATTGCTCAAAAGAAAATCTTTCAGTAATGATTAGGAGGAACAAAGGCCATTGCACAGATATCTTGGGTGTCTTTGGTGTGGATGTCTCCATGTGCCTCACAGTTGTTTGTCCTTTGATATGATGCAACTCTATTCAGATTTCTTTTTGAAAGTGTTATTTACTTATTTCAAAAATGAGGTTGCTGAATCTGAAAAATATGGTATTAACCTAATACCTTTAATACCACCCCCAGCCGCCACTGGTTAAGGGTGTTAAATAGTGTCCAGGAGTCACCTCTGGCTGCTGCCTGCTCCATTATACTGGTGTTATTGCTGTACCACTCTTCTTCATCCTCTTTCAAGCCAGCTTTTGCCTGTTGAGATTATCCTGGCAATGTTTGTCACTGTTTTGAACTGCCACTTTTCTCTCATCTACCAGCTTTAAGGTCTTGTGGCTGATCCATTTTTTTCTTCAGGTATGGTGTGGCAGACACTGCTTCTGCTATTGCATTTCTAATTCCAGTCCATTGAGATTCAGCATTAACGGAAGGTGCTAATAGTGCAGACACAGTTTTAGTTTTGACAGCACCATGTGGTAGTCAGATCCTATGCATGCTTCCCTCATCACTCTTGCATCTTGGATAGTTGATTGAAACCTTTTTGAAATCAAAAAGTGGTCAAGTTGCTTGAAGCATTTGCCAGAGTTGCATTCCCACGTTTGCTTATGAAGCAGCTTATGCCAAAACCACAAATTGGCCAGAGTCAAGTTATTATGACAAGGAAAGGACAGCATATGGATACTGTTATAATTAATGGCACTGCTGCCGAATGGACCAACAAGCGCAGACATACCATCACACTTCACCAACAATTAAAGCTATTATACCTCTTGGTGTTAACCAGGACCAACTGTATCACCAAGTAAAAATAATCCTTTTCTTTGTCGCTGTGTTCATGTGTGGGTGTATAAACCCGATGATGTTCATTGTTATTGTTCCAGCCAGCTGCATTATAGCAATATGTTTATTGACTGCCTTGAAATTCTAAACTGCTGAACTGTACTTTCGGTGCAGAAGGAAGGCAACAATGTTTTCCACCAGAGTAGTAAGCCTTGTAAACCAAGTCCCCGCCAGAGGATTCCACTACCATGTCACCACTGCATAGTATTCTGGCTTTGGTGATCACTACCAAATCAGTTTTGTATTGGAGAAGCTTGTCTGTGAGTATTAAGTGGTTCTGATGTAGTTTGGACATGTCAGTCGGCTATTCTTAGATCAATCCTAGGTTTAACCATTAACAGTAGTCCATTTCTGCCGTGGACTTGCCATTACAATTCACCGATGCATTGGCTGCCCCAGATGAAGTAGCATTGGTCATAGAGGATAAGGTTGTCATTTCATCATGTGTTGTTTCTGTTATTGTATTTCCATGATGTCACCACTGCCACAAACCATAGCTAAGTGGGTTCTCTCCTCCAAATCTGGTCCCTGCTATTGGTATAGACATGGAGGTGTAATCAGTAATCAGTACCATTCAAGAACATTGAAATCCCAAGGCAGTTGAGGCTTGCTTTCTGTAACTGCAAATATTCAACAGCATTCCAAAATTGTTTTCCTCCATGATTGGATCAAATACAGTGCAATGGATCCTGTCAAGAGTGGCGAGTAATGTCAAGTGCCATATAAAGTCGAGTAGTATGGGGTAGTCAACAAGTGAGGATCCATGGCAGGGAGCAAGGAGGCCATGGCCTCCCAAACGGATTTTTTTCATATCATGCAAATTTGTGATATCAGGTGGAAAACACAGTCCTATTAAAAACTTGAAACCCTGACCACGGCTAACAACATTTCAGAATTATAAAAGGGACAAGTCCCTTGTTAATTATTCCATGCTTTTATACAAACAGACATATCTCACAAATTAATCCGTTAAGGTATTACATGGATTCTGTTAAAACATTTTCCAGACAAGTTTGTCTCATCTTCAGCTAATGAAAAGAAAATTCGGTATCTTAAGTATGGGGCAAAGTTTATTGGAGCATTACAAGTTAACAAAAGTATTTTAATGGGAATAGAAGGTTCCTATTAAATACCATGACAAATAGGTCAAGGACAATGAAATAGTGAACATACCATGCACAATCAAAACAAAACCCTTAAACATTCAAAACAATGCTAAATCAATTGACATTAAAATTTGTACAGGGGTATGGAAGAGTTTTGTTGGTTAGGTGTGGCATGATCATTAAGAATAGGAATGCTTTTGTGTATTAATAAGTCGAGCTCATTGGCTTTATCAATGATACAGAAACTTTGAAGGGAGGCAGCATGACCAGTTTCATTAATATGGTCACTGATGGATGGATGAAGCAGCACCTTAATGGTATTTCCTTTCTTACTAACCCATAAATGTTTCCAACAACGAGCAATAAAATGGCATGACATTTTGCCATAATAAGTAGCCTGGCAGTTACTACTGAGCTATTCACAATGAAAAACTGAAACAAGACTGGAACAGGAATATATAAGTGAAGTAATCGATACTAGTAAGGTCATTTTTAATTATTCATCCTATGTCCTTAATGGCATAGAACAGAAAAGTTTGTTTCATTAAATTAAATTTGGTATTTGCCCAGACAAACTAAACCATTTCCAGATATTGACTCCCTTCAAATAACTGGTCAGGAGTTTGAAAAATCAACACTTTAGCAGCAAAGGCCTTATTGATTTTAATTTTGTTAAAACCAAACTGAAAGACATAGCTTTGTCTACTTTTCATGGTTATTCTCTAATTATTACATATTAGTAGAGCTGAATTATCAGCACTTAGAAAGTTATCTATGAATAAGGATCTAGTTATCTAATGCCCAGACAAGGGCAATGAGGTCACCATACTTAATAGAATGGACTACATTAATGAAGTCGAAGTCCTTCTGTCAGACACCTGTAAATTTAGGAAGTTAGCCGTTAACATCCTAGACCTTTGCCTAAAACGTGAAGGCAGACTTGTTCACTTTCTTGGGGATAATTTATTAAAGAAACATTTTATTCCTCAATCTGTATATCAAAACCTTTGCTCCAGTGAAGTAAGCCTGGTATCCTTTATGGACATTCCAAAGTACATTAGGAAAATTGCCCATAATATCAGCTATAGGAACATACAACTAACAGTTAGCTAAACTTTTAGTTCCTATTCTTCAACCCCTTATGGTTAACCAGTATACTGTTCAAAGTTCCTTCGCATTTGTCAAAGAAATCTCTAGCTTTAACTCAGTTAATAATACAGTTATGACTAGCTTTGATGTATCTAGTTTATTTCCCAATATTCCTCTTGATGTGACCATCACCATTATCTTGGATACCCTTTTCAAGGAAGCTGACATACTTAGGTTTAATGATTGCTGCTTTGATAAGAATCAGTTTATGAAACTTCTTGAATTGATTGTCAAGGAAAACCACTTTATCTTTAATAGCCAGTTGTATGACCAGATAGATGGTGTAGCAATGGGCTCACCTCTAGGATCAACTCTTGCTAATATTTCCATGTGTGCTTTGGAAAAACGTTTCCTTTACCATTGCCCAGCTGAGTTCCGGCCTTTAATTTATCAAAGATATGTAGATGATACTTTCTTCATTTTTGAAAGTAATAACCAAGCTATGAATCTTTTCCAATACATATACTAGTAAACAGCGGACATCCTAATATCAAATTCATAAATCAACTAGAAGACAATCACTACCCTTTTTAGGTGTCCTGGTTAATCATAATGGTTATGGCTTCAAGACCAATTTGTATCACAAGAAAACTTTTACAGGCTTGTACACAAACTTTGAAAGCCTATTGCATTATAAATATAAACTTAATCTTGTCACTGCTCTAGTTCATCGTTCCTTTCACATTTGCTCCTCCTACACTCATTTCGACATGGAAATGTGTAATATCAAATATTTCTTGCAGGAAAATCGTTTTCCAATATGTCTCAATGATAGCCTTATTAAAAAATTTTTGGATAAGCAATATGTATCAAAAGAAAAAATGGCAACTATGCCAGTATTCATATTAGAAAGAAACTTTGGACATTTTTGGGTATAGTGTACCCCCACATTGACTTTTGCGTTAATTTGAGTCAGCATTGAAAATGTTTTCTCCTATAAAGATCGTGTCCCTATACATATGTGTTCATGTATAGTATATAAGTTTATGTGTAGTATGTTCACTATTTCATTGTCCTTATGTATTTGTCTTAGTATATATTTAATAGAAGCCTTTTATTCCCACTAAAATACTTTTTTTAACTTGTAATGCTCTAATAAACTTTGTCCAATACTTAAGATACCGAATTTTCTTTTCATTAGCTGAAGATGAGACAAGCTTCTCGAGACATCTTTTAACAAAATTCATGTAATATCTTATTGGATTAATGAGTTGTATCTGTTTGTATAAAAGCATGGAATAATTACCAAGGGACTTGTCCTTTTTATAATTCTGAAATTTTGTTCGCCATGCTCATAATGTTCAAGTGCAAATTTGTATTAAGAAGCCAATATATTTCACAAATTTATCCATTCAAATCATATCAAATCAAAGTTTTCGTATATCCACTTTCTGTTACTTTAAAATATCAAGCTTCCATTTTGACTTTGATTTGTCCAGGCATTTTTACTTAATTGCTTTAATAATGCTGCCTCTCCTAATTGCAGTTTTTTCACCATAAACTGCAATTAGGGCATCCGAAATGTAAAGAAATGACCTAAAACAATTAAGACAATGATTTTTGTAAAAGAAAACAAACTTGATTGTTTCTATTCACAGTGGGAAGATGCACAACCATTTAGTTCTCGTTATGAAGAGCACTTAAAGCAGATGATAAATAATATAGTTTATAAAAAACAAAACTTTTATAAAAATGACAATTACAAAAGGATAAAAAAGATAGATATATCTTGTCAAAACCAAATTACCTCCATCCTGGGGATATAAGCACAAGGTGGAGCTTCATGTGAGGACTTCTTCTGCATCATCTCTATGACTTGAGATAACTTCTCATTAATACTTTTCATTTGAATTTTGAGTGAGTTGATTTCATGGTGATGATTGCAACTGGGTCCTAAAAATATTAAGTATTGAAATTTTCAGTAAATATATTGTATTGGATTGATGTTTTTGTCACCCATTAATCGTCCATTTGAAATGTAAGTGATAACCAGGTTATTAGCAGTGTAATTTGGGAAAAGGTTATCCTGCATTCTTGTTTCTACAAGTTGTGTCTGACTCAATTTGGTATTGAATAAGAATACTAATAATAATATTTGACTGTAGCAATTGCAAATAATATAGAGTTTCCCCATTTTCCGTATATGCACATGTAAATATATTTTTTCATTAAAAATCATCAGCTGCTTGTTTTGAAGTTTATGTTGACTCTGAATTTGTAATTGAATTGTAATTTCATTTTCTGTATTAAAGCAGTGACCCTTCTCTGCTCCTGTTGAAAATCTTGTTGAAAACCACAAAAAGTTGTAAAATTTACTGTTTATTCTAGTGGAAAATCATGACGTGATTAAATATTGATCCAATAATATTTCAATTTACATAACTTACTTAAGTTATTCTGATGAATTCTGATGAAGAAGCAAAAATATGTACTTTCTGTTGTTTCGGTTCCATCCTCATGATCTGTTTAACTGACATGTGATGTTTTCTCTTGACTGTCATCTTCCTGGCTTTTGGAATCATTCAAAACATCCAGTGATATTTCAATCCTATGCAGAACCAGGATGCATTCATCTCTTTAGCCTGTAAAGATAAGACACAATATTCCTTTGGATCCCCAATGACAAATTCAATTTCAAAACATTACATAGTTTGACAAAGCAGAGAGATTCAAAACAGCTTTATTATCTTTGGTTGGTTTTCCTGAGATACAGTTAGAAACTTGGATCAGGGCAGGGTGGAATTAAAAGTTTAAAAAATGAAACTGACTGGGGTGATAACAACTGTACATCACTTGTGCAATATTATTATATAACAAACCTGAAATACATTTGATAAAGCGTGATTTTTAGTTTATTATACAATACTGTGAATTAGTGACAATGTAAACAAAGTCTTGCCGATGATGGAAGTGACCCCCATTGATGTAACAGATTAAGCAGATTGAATCTTAACAATGCACATAATCCTTGCAATATATCCAGAGACTTTGACAACTTCCCCCTTCTCCATCTGACAACTCTTGGATTTTAAATGTTGACACCTTTCAATGTGCTTAACATTGACAACATCATATTTGAAATCATTGATGAAATCTGAAACGGAATCGATGACACTGCTATTAGATATATGAAACAACAAATTCTTATTGTGATTGGGTTACATTTGGAGAATTTAACATCAGCTTTTAGGAACCTAAACTAGACCCAATGCATGGGTTGTGGCAACGAAGACCTAAAACTTCAAACAAACAAGAAAGAATTGCTCAGTTTGGGAATTATCCTTACCTGGATTCATCTTGTGAAATTCTTGGGCCTGCAATCTCATGCTCTATACATTCTGCATTTGCTTTAGGTCTTAATTCTTGGTTTGGTTCATGGATGACACAGATTGTGTGCAGATGACGTGGAAATGCTGTTAGGGTGCCAGAGAGGGTGTTAAAGGCAAGCTTGTAAAAATATGTGCAGCTTATTGGTTCAATAATTCCAGGAGGACTAAGTTTTTGTTTGGAACAATAGCTTAGTTCAGTTCAGGTACATTGTCATGACAAAGGAAGTTAGAATTAGAAACATTAAACTTAAATCTCTGTAAAATGAGTAGACTATAAATATGGATGAAGAGGACAGCTATAGTGGTGACTCTTCTGAAGTGACTGAGCGCTACAGACCAAGATTTTGTGATTTATCTTCAAAAGCAAGTTCTGAGGATTTAGATATCCAAAACACTTCTTTTAGGATTAAGAGATCAAGATACATTGATTCATCTTCGAAAATGAGCTGCAGAGATACAGATAACAGACATTCTTCTTCAGGGAAGAGATCTTCAATTTCTTATGAAGAAGCGAGACACGACAGATGGCAAAAATGGCCTTGCCTACACGAAAACTATGACGAAAACGAACGTTGATAGGATCAAACAGAATCCTATATAAAGGGAGACAGGATCCTAGACAGGATCCTACATCAAAAGGATCAAACAGGATCCTGGTAAGAACCTGAGAGCCTCCTGTTTAGGATCTTATTCCTGTAGGATCCTGTGTCAACCGGTAGGATCCTGTCTAAACCTGTAGGATCCTGTCTCAACCTGTAGGATCCTGTCTCAACTTGTAGGATGCTATAAGAATTTTCACCAGGATAAGTGTACTTAATGACACAAGTATTATGAAAAGACGTTTCTTGGTGGCTAGTGTTGACTCCATTCTGCTCCCTCAAGTCTGAAAAATCTACAAGGAGCTTGTTAGCTTGTTGCTTAAGGACTCCCCTGTTCCCAGTGGGCCTCTTTCACCTCACTCACAAATTCCTTGCATAAAATGCAATTAACACACCAAGCACTGCAAAAATGGGTAATGGCTAGCCAAAGGAACATTTTAAAGTGATTTTTGCTGAGAAAACGCTTTGTTGTCAAGGATTTTTTTATTTTCAGCTGGTTCAAATAGATTTTGCAAAGATTTTTTGACATAGACAAGCAGTATCACCGAATTCTTAAATGGAAAACACTGATGTTGTTATTGTGAAGACTGTGAGTCCCAGCTTTGGGTCCAGGTGGCAGCCATGTCTCTTGATCCCAAAGTTGGCAAAACCATGGAAAAGTTTCCAATGGCCACCAATAACCTTTCTTCTCCACAGAGTTTTGCCAACAAAACATTCACATCTCTCATGAGCAGGTATCTTTTGACCTGCATGTCTGGATATCTTGCCATTTTTCATGTTCTTAGGCAAAATCTCTATAAATGAGCAGCAGAAGCATTGGCAAAAATCTTTGTTGGATATCAAGGTCATGTTGCAGGATTTGATGGATCTTGGATTACCAGCAGCTGGTGACCTCCAGCATTAGTTATATACTTAGTGTATGGCATAGAGACAAGCATGTCATTATTTAATTGAGCTAGGACCTGTTACCTTTAGTGGAAGGTATAACTATTGTTTGATGCAAATGGTTAAGGTAAAGTACAGAGCTGATGGTGCTATTAATGTTTTAAGGTACTCTTAATTGTCCATAGGTACAATAAGAAGCAAAAAATAGGTTTTGGTAACATTCTTTCCTAGTCTCATTTTTCCATAACTATAACTAATGTATATATACACTTATTTGTCGTTTAGTTGCATGATCTGAATTTCAGAGCAGTATTTGTAAATGGATATTTGACGATGAAATTTATGGTGATTTCATGTCTCTGAAAAGCATTCTGAAGATCCCTGAGAACATTCAATCAAAACATCTAGAGCATACTATATATATGATTTGAATATATACTTTTAAAAAATTTATGGTATATATGTATTTATTATATACCTATTATATATAACATATGTTTGTCAAGATTGGAGCATTACCACAATAGCTGCACTACATGGGAGGTGTTTAGGTTTAGGTTTTACAAGAGAATGTATTTTAGCATGGTAAGGTACGTAGAAATCTTTGAGGTTAGTGTAAAACAAACAGTCTCTTTTAAGGAGAACAAAATGGTTAAGGCATGTTTTTCATGCAAAAAAGATAAAGCGAGTTTTAGTAAGAAAAGTATAACTGACACACTTCTCAGCTCCTTCCTGATGACTTAATGTCATAAAGCCTACTTAATGATTTCCATTCTAAAAGCAGAGTTTATAAGTAACCATTGAATCACTTATGCCAACTTCTGAACCTTCACTTCAATTATGTCTACTTCCATTGTAATATGGACATATTCAAGTGGGCCATTGTTTTACAAAATACTGTCTTTATAAGTCTTCAGGATCTTATTTTTAAGCAGCTATGAATGTTTCCTATGATCAGTAGCTGAGTTAGGCCCATTTGGTAAAAATTTGGTTAGACATATTTATCAAGCAAAGTCATCCCAAATTTTTAACAGACCTGTCAACTTTTGTAAATAGAAATGGGTGGAACTATTGAACAATTTGAATTGAAATATTGTATTATTTTCCCATCAGTTTAATTGTTTTCAAAGTGATCTAAGATCTTGCCCTGATTCTGAAAAATTTGTTCGAAATTGTTGTTGTATTGTTGTTATGTACAACTTTTTGTTGTTGAAATAATTCAAGAGTGTATGTGTTTTGTTACAAAAATACTGCTAGAGTCATTCCATATGAACTCAACCAGAGTTCCCATAGTGAAGGACTCGGGTTGTCCTTAGTAAATGACTATGCTATGATTTTGACTGTTAAAAGTTGGTCTAAAATTGCATTTTTTCAGTCTGAGCCATTTTTGGAGCTCCTTTACTCCTAAATTATGATTTTGATACTGTCCAAAAACTTTCCACAGATAGCCATGTGCCTAAATAGAAGGAATGTAGCCCCAATAAATAGTTGTGATTTATTGTAGCATGACAGATGCAGCCTGACAAATTGAAATTTTGATTTTTGCACATAACAAAACCACTATTTTGGAGGCCAATACCTCAAAAACTAGAGAGGATAGGACTTCTCTGATGGCAGATCCTAAAAGCCCGGGTGCTAGTTATATACTATACCATATTTCAAACTCACAACGTATTTCTTTCTCTAGATATTGGCATCCCAATATGGTTGTTCTTAAACATGTGCGATTTGTGAGGGTCAAAAATGGGGTATACCAACCTATTTTGAAGAGCCACAGCACAAAAACCGCTTAGAATTTTGACAAAATATTTTGCACATGTTCATTATATATGATAACGTACCAGTACATATTTTTTAGCCAAATCCGAGTCGGTCACTATGGGAGATTTCCAGACTTTGGTTGAGTTCATATGGAATGACCCGTTAGTGAGGTTACTAACTGTCTTGCCAAAAGTATTCGTGTCAGTGAGTCTTTAATTAGTATACGAAGTTGTAATTTTTGCTTTTCCTTCAATTTGTTATCTTTGTTTCCTTGGTGTTTTTTTTTCTTTTAGTCTGGCCATTTTATAAACTCTTGTTAATTAAGTGATGGTGTGAAAGGGTTGCTAGTTGTTACATTTTAATGTCTATTTCTTTTATAGCTGAAGGTTTGGGATACAGCAGGACGAGAACAACATAATTCACTTACACAGGGATATTTCAGACTGGCACACCTTATTATACTTGTATTTGATGTTGGAGAAAAGGTTACCATGTATGACATGTCAGAAATTGTTTGTGATATTATCAAAGGGGACAATTGCCCAGCAGCCCGTTTCTATTATGTTGTAAACAAAACAGATTTAGATAAGTGGGATGTAGAAAAGGATGAAGTGGAGACATTTTTAACTAACACTAAAGTTTTGTCCAAAGATGCCAAGAATGTGGCTTATACTTCTGCCAAAACGGGAAGTGGTGTCTCAGAATTATTTGAAACTGCTGCCAAGATGTTGATAGGACTTGATGTAGCCCCTGTTGATCCTGGACAAACAATACAGATGTTTCGAACACGTGCATTGAGTAATCAAAGAACCAGGGGTAGCTGTTGTAATTAAGGCAAATAATATGATTTTTGTGTGGATTTAAAATTTAACGTCCAGAAATTTACTGTGGACAATTGAGGGGAGTAACGTAAGGCTTGTCATGAACTAGGATGATTTCTATTTACTAGTAGTGTACTTAATGTAATCCATGAAGTATATTTACCAATGACAATAAGATATTTTGTGTGGAACAATCAAATTGGCATCAGTAATAATTTTTATATATATTGTAAATAATGCCTTTCTACATTCCAAGTGTTAGATGGCTGTTTAGGTCAATTAGCATGGCGCTAGCTTAAGTAGACAAAAGGAAATTGATTTTCAACTCTGATTGTTATTTTAATCCCTGCCCATCTACATATTTTTTAACCTTGACTCTTACATCAGATTTTATACTTTTGTCAGTTTGTCATTGTTCTCACTGCATAGCAAGTAATAACTTAAGCTATCCTTCCCTACGTACTTTAGCTCTGAGGTTTGTTATGTATTCTACACTAAAAGACACTTCCAAGTTTGAACTGAATGTTTCAAACTTGAAATGAAAACATGCCAATTAAAATTCTACTAAACAGAGTTATTAAATGTTCAAAAGCAAGACACGCAGTATATCCTGATTAACCAGTCAAACCCATAGACTTTGAGCATTTAAGTGCATTTACTGCCAAAGAGAACCATGTTGCTGTAGTAGAGCTGGCCATAAATATATACTTCTGGTGACCAAATAAGATCCTTTAGATGGAACACTTGCATTTTAGGCACAAAAATTTCACCGTGCATCTTCAGGGCCTGAGTTATGTTACTTCAAAGTAGTCAGTGCATAGCAGCAGATCTGCTATCTGTGTTTTCGTTTTTCCAATATAGTAAGTTATCTCCCACTTCTTGTTGACTCCACTATTCTTATCTTCTACTCTTAACTTTCTGATCATTGTATGTTGCTTATGAGAAAATTACTAAAAATATCTAGCAATTCCAACCTGTTCACATGTTTACTCTTACTTTACTTACAACAATAGATTACTTACTTTAATATGTACTAAAGTAAACCACCATCCACCTTGCTTCCATTTGAAGGCTCTTACATAAGAGGAATTTGTCGTTAGATATCAATTGTGAATTTTCGTTATGCAACAAATGAGCCACATTGGTAACACATACATTGCCCCTTACATATTTTGCACTCTTTGTTTGGTCCCAATCTGTGAATTTTTTAAATTTTGTTAGATAATTCTACTTACAACTCACCTTAAAATGGTCACACTTCTTCAGCAAGTTCCTTGGCACAATACCCACTATTTCATTGGTGTTGACGTCATCATGATCAGCCTTCTTCCATGCATTAAATGTGATGTTGTTAGTGCTTCATCCGAAAAAGCACAATACAGGTATATTAGTGGACGACTACTCAATGTATTTTCTACACATGATTAAAATTTTAAGAGCTGTGGTGGTGAAGTGGATCATTTTTGCTCATTACAAACAGAATACCTTTGGCGAGAGAAGGTATGGGGAGCCCACTGTCAATAAGCTCACTTCCCTGTAAATTCTTATTCTGGCATGGGAATCAGCTACGTTTGGTGACAATTAAGCTTCAAAAACATTTTTGAAGCCCATCCCATGTCATTATTACATCCCCTAAAACCTTCTTTAGACCTCTCGACACATCCTGCCAGTCTCTCGAAATAGCTGTCCCACCATGGGTTCAACTCTTAATAGAGTACTCCAGGGATGTCATAAAAATCTATTTTTGGAATTCCTGGATTTGAACTACAAATTTGGAGAATATATTTTAAAATAGCCCCAAATATAAAATTTTACACAAGCATGTAAAAATTATCGAAGATATGCCATATCGATAGTCATTCCCTGTCAAAGCACTTTATTTCAAGTTCATGATTTTATGAACCCAGCCGATAACACAGTGGTTTCTATAGGAAATATTAAATATTCAACTTGCCATATCTAAGGCACTTTTTGTCGTATTTGAATGAAATTTGATAATTTTTTTCAATTTTTTGAGCTCTATAAGAATCGATCAAAATTTATAAATTCTAAAAAATAGATGTTCCGTGACCTCACACTTAACCGCTGTATTAAGGAGCCATTTAATGCTAGATAAATGTAGAAATAAATGCAAGGAATCATCTTTCATTGTCAGTTCCAAAAATGTAAAAGTGAAATGATTTGACATTGTTCGAGTTAATAATTACAGGCGTTCCCTTAAAACAACACTTTGCTTCCTCTGTTACTTTCAAAACGCAAGCATTTGGCAAGATGTCGAAATTTTCTGATTTCAATGTGGCTGCCGTCCATTTTAGGCAAAACAGCAAGTTCCTGTTAATATTTCACTACTCTTTATAATGCCGACAATATCATTATTACTATAATTAAGTTAATAAGTTTCTCGATGATAGTGATTATAGTGAAGAAAGTGCCCATTCGGAAAATATTTCCCCTTTTATTCGTTCCGGCGTCCGTGTTGTAGACACCGGTTATCTTATTTGAAGGTAGAAGCTCGCCATGTCAGGAGTATCGGACTTGACTCGTGCGAGAGTACTGCTCGGTTTTTTGTTACATTTCTAGTTTTCATTAACAGTAATTTAGCTTTATTTAAGAAATCGAGGGTTTGTTTGAACAGAGTGCAAAGGGCCCGACTTAAAAAGGGATCGCCTCATGATCAAGTTCTCTATGGGAAGGTTTATTGCACATCAAATAGTTACAGTTGTTATATGTCGTTAAAAGTTTTAATTCTTTTGGGGTTATTGTTAATGTATATGAACCATTCAGTACTCTGTTGGCCCTTGGTAATAGATTCTGCACATTTTGAAGGACTTATTACTGGGGAACTGTCTCGTCTTAAAATTCTTTTCAATACTCCCAGCCAGCATGTTACTGATGTATTTTTTTCGTTACTTATGGTGTTTGTTTACCTGCGGATTGTTGTAAATTACCTTATATATTGTTGGTGGAGTGATTGGCTTGGACATTTGCATCGCTTGGATCATATGAAATAGCTATGCCATTTGGTAGGGACCTGGAGAATAAAACTCGTTTTTCCCTTTTGCAAACATTCCGATACGTTCAGAAACATGTAGGGCATGTAAGCTATTTCATCAGCCTAGGTCTCGTGTAATTACAGTGGGCCATTGATTTTCAAGGCACAAGTTTGTGTTAGTCTTTCGTCTTGGGAAGAAAGTATAGAGTCCATGGTAACAGTCTATGGCCACAAGAATTTAAAACAACCTCAAATGCAACGCACATATCAAGATGGCGATGCAAAACGCTGCTATACTGAAAAAAACAGGTTTGCAGTTTAATAGCGTTTCAAGTCTTTGTTTCACTCAAAATGCTTATGGCGTCATTGTGGTGTTCCTGTCCTAGAGATAAATTTGTGACGCAATATTCTATTCATGGTGACGTTGCATTTTTGTATTAGTTGTCTTTGATAAACTACGGAACGCGACGTCAAATTTGCTGAAGTGCAAGGGTGGGTTATCCCCATAGAGGTTTTTTCCCCACAAACAAAAATATATTACGACATCTCCCTGGTTTTTGCCAAAGATATGAGGTTCTCTCATTGATAGTCCCCAAAACATTAAAGGGCTGTTTATGTCAATGAGGTATAAGAAAAGCTTTTCTTATACCTCATTGGTTCACATGAATCGGGCTGGTCCGGTTTACCAAGCTGGCTCGGCTTTCCGGGCTGAGAATAATGACTGATGAATAATGGGAGATTTCATTGCCGGACTGGCAATAACATCACTTAAAACGCATGCGCCTATTCTATTCTCAACCCGTTTCACCCACTGATCCGAAAAAGACTTTTATTTATAAAAAGCTTTATTTTCAGATCAGTGGTTTCACTGGGCCAACCAGCTTTCAATTCAATTATACGTGAAAAACGTCCAAAGTTCGGCCGGCTTTGAACGGCCAACCCGGTAGATGATAGACGAGACCCCGGCTGGTGGGGATAGCCAGTTTTTCATGTAATCGAAACAGAAAAGGCTATTGAACACTGGGATCTTGGTAAAAAATGTTGATCTCGGCTAACTGGGCTAGCCCGCGCCATATAATCAGCCCATAAGCCCGCGACTCTACGTAGCCTTCATTACTATTCAGTAATGTTCGAGAGTGTATAATGTGTGGATTGCTCCCGAAGAAACGACAATTTAAGAAAAGATTGCATACAATAGTACAATTGAGAACCATGCTAGTCAGTAAGTGCATTAAATACTAACAATGTAATGTAAATACTCGTACCTTAATTTCTGTTCTTTGCACAAGACCACCCTGTCGACTTCTATATGGAGAAAATGCTGTCGACAGTAGACTGAAGTGTAACGTTTGAGTGGATTTCCCGTATTCAGCGTATGAGATACATATCCTAACACAATAATACAAAAACTGAGATGACACGCTTTGGGGGACTGTCAAAGTCTACTTTGCTGGTTATCGTTATTATCATTGCAATTATGTATTTCCAAAGGATCTTATAATAAGCAGACTTGTTATACACTTGATAAAAAGAACGACATTTTTCATTTTGTAAAACATGTTTCGATACTTCAAG
>JANTCA010005220.1:11230-30268 GCA_024741275.1 Chironex yamaguchii
TGTGCCAGACGTTTTTTCTCATGCCCTACGGACTCACAAATTGCTGTCTTCAAAGTCGAAAACTTTCAGTGATGTTTAAAATAGTTGTGTCCTTTACCTTTTGGAACAGAGATGTCACTATTAATCAGGAAAGACTTTTAAAATCCAGTAGAACAGCTTCCTTGGCCCAGTCTCAAGGAGTTCTTGCAAGTGATTTGAGAAGTTCCGAAATAAATCTTGAAAACAGAAAATGGTTACGTGTCCACACAAATGATTTACTCTTCTATGTTGTACATTGTATCGCAATTTCCTTGTTTTCCTTCCAATGTCTGAAGTACAGCAACTAGACTGAATTTGTTTCCTTCCACAGGCAAAGTGTAATTTCTTCCGCAAGACAATTCAAAAGGCATATACCCTGTCCTGTACCTGGTAATGAGATAGTTAACAGTGTATTGACGATGCTTGAACTTGTTGCATTTTTCAGCGTCTTGCTTAACAATAAATCCTTGACTGTGTGTATTTGTATCCAAGTCAAAAAACGCACCATACCGAATGTTATCTGGCTGCACAGATCCCATTTTGTCTATTATCACTAAATAACTGTCCTCTTCAGCTACTTGCCGCGAATATAATCCCAAAAAAGTATTTTAAGAAGCTTGTATCAGCCTCACAACCTATTATGACAGTGACCAACAATGCGTTTTCCAAAATATGCTACCGATTTGTCTCGGTCAGAACTGTTTTGGTTCCGCTCTATTGCTGGAATTCATGAAATTCAGGAAAAAGAAGGCTGTGCTCAAGTAAATAAGCCTATTGAGACATTTTGATTGAAGGGCAATATAATATTGAGACATTTCTCTTGGAATTATTAACTTAAATATGAGTCTGCCAATCTTAATAACCACCAAGATACCAAAATTAAAAACCGTCTTGTTAAAGTTTGTTGATAAATAAGTAGACGAGCGTTATGTCGGAGCCACCGCAACAGTAGAGTTCACCTGGTCTGAAACCATAAAATGTGTTGTCTTATTTAGTTGGGGGAACTACTGCCTTGTACGCAATCCTTTCCACATGGACAGTGTGAACACAATGACGTCTAAACTTCACTTTACTAAAGCAATGACGAATTAAATTTAGGTTCGCTGGTTTGAGTAGATTAAGTATTTTCTATATCAAAGTAAGCTTGGGTGTTTTCAGCTCCGGTTAAATTAATGCATCATCCAATCTTAAGATTCAGGATTGTGTGTTCCTGATAAATGTAATCAGGGTTTGCCAGAAGGAGTCGAATTTTTCTGTAATTTAACGAAAAAAGTTCGGGGAGTTGGGCTTGGTCCACACTTTTCCACGAGAGAAAGCTTAAAATAATAAGGCTTCTTTAAGTAAAATCTCGTTTGCAGTTTTCACCAAATCCAAATTGAAGATTTTAGCAAGATACGTTCAGTCCTGGCAAAGTCAAATACGTCTCATCTCAATGTCATTGCTTCCTTATGCGATGCTCAGACAAAGTGTAACCTCGATCAAATGATAGTTTTGCCAAGGAATCCGATTACAATTTAGACTGCTTATTTTCTCTTTTAAAGCCTTTGCAAATTTTCCAGGAGAAAATTTATCTTTCACTTTCTGGCTACATTTTATTAAGTTTGAATGTCGTCGTAATGATATTCTGACCTATTTAACCCTTATTTTACTTTAACAGCGAGTAAACTGGTTAATAAAATCAAGATACCAATACTAGTGGTCATTCTATCATAAAAGAAATTTAATTTTAGATTCCAAGGCTAACTATATACGCTTAATCCATGACAAACATTACTAATGGTCGAGACAACCATCAAAGTTGCAATTTCTCCATAAACGTTATTGTTCTAGTTAAAAATTTATATCTAGCTTACACGTATTGTATACAAGGAATTCTATTATATTTGTATTCTACAATACAGTGCAAGAATCTGACAAGCCCGTATCGTAATCTAACTAATAAAAGGGTCGTTATTAATGTCATTGAAATTGCTTGTTTGATTTATGAATGTGACAGGTGATTGAGTCATCCCTTCATATTCTACGTCCCTTTGTCGGGTTTCGATTTAGTTTTGCTATACAGTGATGATTTAACAAAGCAGAGCCATATTTTGATTTTTTTCTGAAAGTCTTACCTTTGTAGAAGGTTGATGTTTAGAATTACAATGATTACTCAAGAGTGGGAGAACACAACAACGAAAATTTAAAACGTCATTTGGTTCATATCCCAAAGTTTCGACCGCTCGTCATCCTTGGTATCTTCATTGCTGCTGTATAACCAAACTCGTTTTCTTTATAACCTGGTTTAATTTTAGAGTCACGAAAATAAAGACCTTAAACCTAAAAATTTGATTTTAACTAACTAAAAATCATGAAATTACCGTTCAACATGTACAGTATAGTAAAAAGACAATGACCAGCAATTTAATGAACGCGATTATCAGAGGCTTGCAATATGCTTGATTCTGGCGTATTTCAGTTCCTAACCTAGTTCTTTTTTGGAACGCTGTCACATTCGCACTTTGGCTATCTTTATATATCCACCTTGTTCAAAGGAACTAGGACCAAGGCACAATTTTGGGCAAGCCCTTTCCAGTTTAGAATAAATTGTTATTTATTATTGCTAGGCCTAATTTTGGATAAACCCTTTCCTGTTTAGAATTAATTGCCATTTATTATCAGTAGGCCTAATTTTGAACAAAGCTTTTCCGGTTTAGACTTAATTACCAGTTATTATTGGTAGGCTTAATTTTGGATGAACCTGTTCCAGTTTAGAATTAATTGCCTTTTATCATTGTAAGTAGTAAAATAGTTAAGTGTTGCCTCACGAAGTAAAATTTGTTCCATTAAGATTTTGTGTTACAAAATGTTTTTATTTACATAAGAGTGCATATCCACTAACTCCTGATTTGTCATGTGTGATATTCATGACGACTGTGCTAATACATGAGGCCAGTTTCCTTTCCGTTTAAAACCTGACATCAACAAGACAGCAGTATTGTATCCGGTTAAAGCTGAAGGCTTGAGCCACGTTGTCAAAGCGAGAACCATGGTTAAAGTAACTACTGAACTAATGTAAGAGGTCTAAATGTACTAGTCTGGCTGACGTTCAACAACAATAACGGTAAAAACGCTTAAATATCGCAAAATTGTATAAAAACATAGCAACAATTTAGTAGTAATGCAAATACAGGTGGTAAACTGCAACGCTAACAAAACACAACCCACAAATACATTGCTTTTTATGATAAAAAATTTTCATCCTGCTTTGTACAATTCCTATAAAGCGTGAGCCTAAATGTGATTCTGTTAATTTATGGCTAGATAATGATAATGAAAATAGCGGAAAAATACTTAAATGAAAACAAATGAACAGAGCATTCAATGCTGACTTTAGGTTAACGATTTCCACTTCATTAAATTGAAAGTGTTCAATTAGCCTCGTAATCTGCAACAAAGCTTTCATTCTAGAATCTTCTACAGCTATAAGCCATTCGGTTAGCCTGTTTACCACCTGGGATTAACACAGCTCTTTCTTATTTTGCTCCATGCACTGGCGTGTTATTTGCTCGTGCGGAACCCTGTTTTGACTTTGCTTATAACAGGTAATCTTTTGTTTTTAGTACTGTTTTTGAACACTTGTAGTGACTTTATGCCTTTTGCATTCATAACGTCCTTGCTTTTATCCTTCTAGAAAGAGGTCGAATTATTTAATTAAAATAATTCAGAGATGTCATTGAAGATTAGTGGGAGCTTAATAATATACCATATGTATGGAGCTATAATTGGACAAATATGACCCCTATTTTAATATACATTAGCTTTTATTTCAAAATTTGATCATTTTGTTAGGTCCTAGCACCCAGAATCCTTCTGATAAGACGTCATTCCCAGTGATCCTGTAGAGTTGCACGTTGTTTTCTTTTCTTTAAGAGTATATCTATCTGCTTGACTTTGTTTCACTGTCGCCATTAAATCCGGAATAACATCTTTTCCAACAAGAACTCTATCTTAAAAACATTCTCCCTCATGTCTTGTTTTGAAAGTTAACAATTCTTTCGACTGCTTGTTTTGATTTGTTGGTAATTTGTACCGTTTCAGTCATGTTTTTGGCTTAAAACGGAAGACCCTTAGAAAACAATGTTTTGTCAACCTGTGGTTATTCTTAATTAGAGACAGGATGTTGTCTTTCCTCTTTTAACATGAATGTAAATTTGCTGAACGATTAATAGGAAAATAGCTATCTTTTGCTTTAGCCTCCTCCTCTTGCTAAAACAATTAGCGCGATAAAATGAATGAATTGGTATTATCCTTTTAAGCGCAAAAATGACTCTGTAATTCGTAAATGAATTTGTTCGCTTTGTTATAATTGTACTTAAAAGAACTTCTCAGAGGTCCTTTAAGATCTCAATGGAATACTTTCTATCAGGCCCGGTATAGCAAAACTCACGGACAATTGTAGACCTTTTGTTGTACTTAGGAAAGAGCCGTTTTAAATAACATTTCTCTGCTCCAAGTCAAACAGTTTTTAAATCATAGTCTAAAAGCCGAATGATATAAGGCATTTTACAAAGAGGTGTACTGTAAAAATTGCATTAATGTTCAAGTCGACGATAAGTGTATCACGTTTAGGAGAGGGAGAGATGTCTGACCTTGGCACTAGAGGAAGATTTCTGGTGTTCTGGTAGGAGGTCTCAAAAAAAAACAAAGTTTAAACAGACTTGATAGCAATAATTTTTATACAGTATCAATGGAAATGGAAGAACTGTAAGTCCTCTTTTCTGGACAACGAATCTCTGTCACCCATGAGTTTAGCACAACTGCGAATTGCAGAATTGATAAATTGGCTGCACATGCAGCAATTTTAAACATTCTATTAAATGCATATTTACTGCAGCAGTAGCAGAGTAATAGAGTGCTCGTTTTGTGTGTGGAATGTTGGTGGTTCGAAACCATGACTGGATCATACCAAATACATAAAAAATGGCACGTAATGTCCCCCTGCTCAGCACTCAGCACTTACGAGGTTGATTATGAAAGTTAAACATACAGTACTACCGGTGAGGTAGCCACCTACTTTAGCAATCTCTGTGCTTGCACAGCTGCAAAGCTTAAAAGACCAGAGAAAAGGAGATGGGCGCCGCCCTATACGATGTGGGAAGAAACATCAAATGCATTTGATATATTTAAGCACGCCATGACACTGGGAAAGAAATCGTCGTACCCTAAATGTGTCTCTTGTGGAATTATGTACCTTACCATGATTTACTTATTATAGACAAGAAGGCCATGTTTCTAATACGAATAATCTCCAAGCAGCATTTAAGTCTGTCACATATTCTTGATTGTTATCGGCTGCCTTTTTTAGAAATAATTTTGCCTATTTCTTTGACCTTGACACAGTTGTGTTTTTAGTGATCCCTTTAAAGAAGTTTTAAACAATGGAATCTCTTATTTCTTCTATTATACTTCTGAAATTGCTTTTATTCAACAGGATCGTAGTTGTTTAGAATACCTAAGAACATACTTTTGTTTCAAACCAATTTCTAAGTTGTCGCATGAAAAAAATATAATGACATGTCAAGGCTTTTTTAGTGCCTTTGCCCGAGTCGCTTTGTCAAAATAGGATGTTGTAAAGGTTGATATCATACACGTGTATTCAAGTGGTACAAATGAGGCAGAACCACGTGTCCACAACTATTTAAAGCCCGTTACCCCTGGCACATATTATACATGAATGATAGCCACTCACTGGCAGAGGTTCATTGGCTGATTATTGCTTTACGCGCTTTTACATTGGCAACTACTGCGCCGTTATTCTCGTTGTTACGGAACCATAGAAAATTTTTTTGGCATACTCACAGCACGATTTTGAATTCTCCTAATACCTATTGTTGATAATGTCGAGAACATTGGGCATACATTGCGGCATACTTGGCATTGCATGCTGACAATGCAAGTTATTAATAACCTGGATTTAGGACTTGGAAAACAGTTAAAGGAAGCGTCAAGGCGGAAGAGTTGTGTAATCTTGCGGAGGAGTTTTCAAATAGCGTATGCCAAGATCATCCAGTTTAACATTCTTTTTACACACTGCAAACAAGAAACTATCACCATTAGGAAACATATATCAAGTTTTAAATGAACTCTAAAGAAGGAAGTGTATCCTGGGAATTAAATTTTACTAAATAAATCAAGATGAAAAACTTGGTTTTAACAATTATGAAGCTTATTCTCATCAACAATACTTTCTATTTATCACCTTTGGCAAGTGCCTAAAAGCTCATATATCGCGGGTCAACCCAAGCCAAATGAGGTAAATTGGGTCAAAGGAAACTGTTCATAAGCCGTCGGATGGCTAACCTAGCAGGATACCACAAAACATCGTGGTTGAGGTCATGGGTGTCCAATCTTGTTCAACCAATTGTTCACACTGGTTTAGTCACTCATGCAGGGGCGGATCCTGCACATTATCTGACAATTGCAAAATTCAAATCTTTGGGCCATGCCCACTTTGCCACGCCCATTATGCGACACCTATACATATGCCTCACAGTAGCATGTGGTGCATACTTGAGAGATGGGCACGGTTGACCTGACTCAGATAAAACTATCTGATGTATTAATCACTGCTCCTTGAATAAACTAATTGCTTCCATCAGCAGTAAATCAAGTGACATTAATCTGGAGGACATCCTTCTTTTGAGATCAGTGGTGATACCTCACAGGAAAACCATATTAGAAACATGGGCAGGCGAAATAGATTTGGAGAGGTAGGTGCTTTGTCGGGGCATAGTTAAGCTTGCTATGAACAAGACACAAAGTACATTTAAGAATTAAATTAATGTCAAAAGACAGAGTATAACGTCTGTATTTCCCATTGATTTTAATGCTGTACAGAAAAAGTAGTATATCATATGAGTTTTTCGTGATTTTGGCTCTTGAGCAAACCTAACAATTGACCTTTGCCAATGCGAATGTAGCGAAGGTCTAGATCCGCCCCTGCACTCATTTTCAAGAACGTAGTTCAAATTAATTCTGTACTCGCTAATGTGCTGTATAAATTGTAAGGTGGCTCTTCAGACAATGATCAGATGAGTAATTGTAAATGTGCCTGTGCAAGCTTCTAAGAGTCAAGGTGGTTACCCACATGAACAGACAGGTATCCTTTATATCGATTATTATGTTTAATTTTGATAGTCTATGACAAAGATGCTTAAAAGCCTACATAAACATGTTTATCAAAGGAATGCACATGCAGTAACATTGCAACTGTTTCCTTAAGTAGGGAAGATAGCAATAAAAGCAATAAGATAGCCAACAACTTGAAACAATGTAGATAGCCTTGAAAGCCTGAGCTTCAGCTCTACGCCGAACGTATGATTTATTCTGAAGCAACAACTCACAAGTAGCCCCATAGTTTAATTTTTTGCTTTCCAGGTCGATTAAGCGAACATAATAGAAAAAAGCGTTGGACTGCATTAAAGGCTGACGAAAATGTATCATGTAAGAATAAACACAAGATGCTGCTATTTGATGTTGATTATTTGTTGTTTATACAGCACCTTGTTGATTTCATTGCTCGATGACACACTGCTGTAGTGCAGTGAACAATCACAGCTCAGCTGCCAACAACATGGAGTAAGTACAGACGTCATCCTCTATTCCGTCATCCTCGGTATTATATTCTAAAAGCATTCCTTCTTTGACGTCTGTTTAACATTTTTCATCTGCCTTTTTTCTGGATAACGTTTGGCTTTGCATCAGAGGTCTGGTGTTGACTCTTTTCAGCTTGCGAGTTTAAACCACCAACTGCTCTTGAACATCTTCCTCTCCTGCATTGTTTTCAATAGATTTATTCTCAGACAAACCAACATCATGACCAATGTTTCCAACTTTAGGCGAAATATTTGTTTGTTTTCCGCGGCTGTGAGAACTCGTCAATCCACAAGAAGAAAGTATATAAAGTGAAAACACATTAAGCAAAGACCTTCCTGACTTGTCCGCATGTTTCATAGCACTTCATTGCTTCAGGTACCCTCTTTCAAAGTTGAACAAAGCGTTCTTTACTTTTTACCCTAAAGAAGAATATGAAATGCATATGAGTTTACAAAAAGTCATCATAGACAATCCTTTGTTACGTCTTACTGCAAATGTGTTGATTTCTACTTTTATATTTATAAATTGGTGCTATAACTCGGCACAAGATGAATGCACTCCAATTACTGGATCAATTTAACGTGTTGCACTTTGTTTTCAGGCTTCATGCCATTAGGGAACCTGACACAATTATCTTACTCTTGGCGTAGTTTTCTGATTGTTGAGCTTATGAAAAGTATTGGAATTAGGGTTCGTAACCTACCTTCATTCGCTGTGTTGTGTCAATATTGAAATGTAAGAAAACCAAGTAAAGGGCATATGCTCTAATTTTTCTTTTGTTTTATATTCAATTCATTTTACATGATACAGAAATTTTCAAAGGTCATAAACTTTTGGAGAATGACTAGAAAATTGTTCTAAAGCAAGCTGGTGAAAACACAATGCTGTAACCTAATAAAATAGGTTGACCTCTAGAAAACATAATAAACTGTAAAGGACGAACCACAAAATAAACATTGAAGCATCATAGGCCGCAGACAGTGATAATAATAAATTCAATACTTAGGGTTTTCTCTGCAAAGTAGCTTGAGAAAACGTCATTAAGATTGGCATCTTTTGTGAGTTTAAGTATGAATTCTGCTGCTCAATATTCTACACCTACAGCTGTTTGATAACACCCAAATTACATTGTTCAACATTATAGAGCAATATTTACTTTTGTTGTCTTGATAAAAGTCGAAGAAAATGTTGGAAGGAACTAAGCTGAAATAAGGAGTACGATTCTCAAGACGTATGAATACTCCCGAAATGTATTTCGGTAACAATACGATGATGATACGGTCAGTCACATAGTAGCATCCCTGAAACACTCCAGATAATTCTTAAAAAGTTCTGTTGTATTCCTGCTGTCTCAGTATAGATGTGGACAGGACAACAGACCTTTTTGATTAAAATGGTAAAATGATGATAAATTAATAGCAACCAATAGCCTTGAGAAAAATTCCACTTCTCTTGTCTAAGATTAACGTTGTTACAGACGACCATTTATCTTTGACATGAGAAACTGTCAAGTTACGGTTTATACTCATGATTGTACTTACAATCATGAATAATGAACTAGCAAGATGTGTCTTTCAAAAGAACATGTTGCCACCATTACCAGAGCAGAAAAACGAAAGGAAGAGCTTTATCCAATAAACAAAGGTCCTTCTTGAGTTAAACAAAACTGAACATTAGTATTGCATCAGAGGCATCATAGTATCGCAAGATTGTCCTCACACAGATTTGGTCAGATGAGTGCAGAGGTAATTTGAATGAACTCTGATGAGAATCAAGCAGTTTGTTACAATACAGTTCATGGCATGGTTGAATTTCAGGCGATTCCATAGATTTTACAGTAGCATCCAGTAGATTGCTGGCTACAACGACGTGTTCTAGAATTAATTCCAAAAGATACATTGACAGCATGTAGCTTTGATGTCAATATTGATATTTAGTCAGTAGATTGCTCTTCAGTTTTCTCTGGAATCTTTATTTGTAAAGTTTCTGGAACGACTACTTTGTTCCCTAGGATCAGGCATTCATTGCAGATTGTGAGTTGATTGCAGAAATACAGTAACTCTTGATTTGCATACTTTCTGTGATACATCTAGTCAAATTTACGTTTTTTTAAACAACAGTGTAAATTATCCGATATCAATTACCTTTCATGTATAAATAGTTGTTTTCTGGTGCTATAGTAGGTAGAGCCATAAAAAAATTTCCCAGCTGCTCCCCCACCCCCCGCTCTCTTAACTATCCTCTGCTTAACCATGTGTAAAATGTCTTCTATCCAGATTCGCTAGAATGAACTCAAGGATGTCCATAAATTCAGCTTAAGACAGTGCAGTGTCAAAACAAACTTTTTTCTGCTTAAAAGACTTCATATTTAGATAGCAAGTAAGATAAAGAGAATCTTCGCAGTCAAAACCTGTGAAATACAGGATTACAGAAATTCTTCTTGTAAATCTGAGTTTGATATAGACCTAGAAAAGCTATCGTCAGTTTGTCTCCCTCGCCTTCCGAAGCTGTATTCATGTCTTTGTTTTCCTGAATTTTTTCTCTCTGATCTTTACGAAAGGCATTCCTTCTGACTTTTCCTTACGTCAAGAAAATCTGTAATAAACAATGCTATTTTTAAATGGAGTTTCCGTGATACTGATTTACAGTCTTTTATTTTGAAGTGATAGCTGTATATTTTGACTTGCTCATTTATGCTAAAATAATCAGGATATCGGTGCATTATTACAATTCATTGTTATAGGAAAAGCTTGTTATCAATTGGCTGGGAGTAGAACAAATAGTCTTTGTAAGCATCGAGTACAAAATGGATGGCTATTTTAAGCGTTATTTCAGTCAAGAAGCCTGTCTCTGCCTCCGATCAGATTATATATCTGGTCCCCTTGTAACTTTTCAAAGTGTAATGGTATATAATGGTATCCTTATTACTTTGCGAAGTGTAACATTTATAAAGTATAACATGTATAAGGTATGATTTCTAGGTCTTAATCGTAAAGGTTTGTGGTGAGCATTGGAGAGCTGAAGTCATTGAGTTTTTATTCTGTTATTCTATCCAGTGTTTTACCGAATTCTTTGCTAACGTAAATTGGTGTTATACTGCATCCAATCATCCCAATAGGTTTGATAGGCATTATGTGAGAGAATTGCCTTACGACACTCAGTCAACTCAGTGAAGTCATTGCAAAAAGATATCATGACGTGAGTCAACTAGTTTAATTGAACGGCTTTTCCAAAGTTTTTTTTCCTATTGTCAGCTTCCTTGGTCAGTAAAAAAAATATTACTGGAAAGCAATGTTCTAAGGATCTTCTAGCTGGCAGAATAAGGATAGTCTTGTGTTATGATGCTTTGGCAATTTTGTATTTCTTGTATATATTTTTATAGCGCTGGAAGCCATATCTCTGGAATTTGTCGTGATCTCCTGCTTACATATGTTGTTATGCGTGTAAGAGAGGTTTATAGGACTTCCCTAGTCGAAGATTGCTTTTAGGGTCTACAAAAGCCTTGTTATCCCAACAGTTGTCATGTGTCCTGTAGTGTTCTGCAGTTTTATATTTTTTGCATTTCCTTATGCTGTAGGTTATTTATGTCCTGTCGATCTTTGCTTCTGTGATCTTTAAAGTTCTCCTATGTAATCTGCTGGGAAATCATTGCATTTCAGTTGTAGGTGTTCTGATTTGCGTATCCTGTCTAGACACAATATTTGTGTCAGATGTGATGAAACATTGTCTGATTTCTGATATTGTTGCATTGATCTAAATTTAGTAGCAAAACAAATGAAATATTTGTAGGTTAAATATTGACTACTTCCAAATATGAAAATTTGTGTACAAAGAAATTTTTCTTGAAGTATTTTTAGTATTTAAAAAGTATATAGAGAATTGAAACCGAATTTATAAATGCATTTTAGTCTTTCAATCAATGTAGAAAATTATCCAATGCGGGCATGATATAATTGTAAGATTTAAACATTTAGTCTCTTTCTAGAGAGAGAAGTCAGATAATTGCAGCAGTCAGTTGCCGGCTGATGCCGTTGCAAGAATACTTTACATCGACGTGGGACAAAGTTTGATGTAAGTTGTTGAAATTAATCGTAATTAATCGTTTGTAATTAGTTTATAGTATATTGTTCGTTTTGTATGCATATTGTACATATTCGTAAAAATCTATTACGTTTTATCGTTATAGTAAAGTATATAAATTTCAATCTTATACGAAGACATTGTGTGGTCTTGTGTACTTTAACAGCTGATGACTTTTTTTTCGTCTTTAGTAGCTTTGTCCTTGGAGCTGGTGTTGTAGAGTTATGGCAAATAGCAGTGAATTGTATGCATGCCTTAAAAGTATTTTTTCTTATGCTCGGCATAAGGCTTGACATTGAATCAGCGGAAGCACTCTACGGACCGTCTGTATTACCAATTCTACATAATGTGGTACTTTTTTCCTTAAGTTCTATTCCATAATGCTAGGCTAAAGGAAAGATAAAAAGAAGGGATAGGATATCAATTCATCAAAGCCTCGAAAGGATATTAAAATACAAATTCAGTCAATATCATGTCCCCTCGGGGAAAGACAATACACTATAGTATTTGGCTATTTCACTGATATTAGCAATAAATATTTGGAAACTTTTAAAAGCAGGAGACACAACTATGCAGCGTTAAACAGCCACATCTTCGTTTATTTACTTGAGTCAAAGCTCAGTACTGCATGCATGGGGCTGTCAAAGATTTCGACTTTATTCTAACTTTATATGATAAACTTGCATTTTTGTACTCATTCGACGCATATCGAAGTTCCAAGAGAAAAAGCAATTCATATAATAAACAAATCATTTTTATATTACAATTTTCAAACCATCTTTGTTTGAATTCATGTCGCGATACAGCATTGCTCATATTAATTACATCAAATGACTATAACAGGCATACAATGTTCTGTATCTATGTCTGTCTAGATTTTCATACCATAACTATGTGGTTGTGGCTTCTTGATATTTCCATGACTGTTACAATACTGTGATTACACCATTTCTCATTTGGGCTGTGCTACTTCTTCGTGTCAACAACATCTTGCACTCCGCTAAAACAAGGGCATCCACTTAAAACACATTTTAAAATTTGAATCGATGTCCTTCTTGCCTATCATTTTCCTACAAAACCCCTTTCTGATCACAAGATACCTTTTCTGCCATTGAAAAACCTTCAGTGATATGTAAAGATGTATAACTTACTTATTCCGGAAAAGACCCGTATTAATAAGTTGCCTTTTTTATTGATTGTGGTTTACACATTTCGTCCACAGCAGAGCTTTTTACAAGAAAGAAAATATCAAGATAATCAGATAAATGTAAGTCTAAAGCCAGTTACCTGAAAACAGTCTTAATTTTTCAAACAAGCTTCCTTTTCAAGCGTTTTGTTGTACTTTTCATCGCTTACGTTCTTTTTCTCAGCATCCTGTCTCTGGATACAATACAAAGTTCTCTAATATATGTAAGGTCCAGAATTGAATTTGCAAATTCATTATAGATTTTGTTATTAGGAAAAACATATTTAACAACTAGTAACTCTTGCTTACCAATAAGAAGGTAATCTCTGGTATCGATCAATCTAAGGTTCCTGGCCAAGATGGCATTCCTGTGCCTGTTCTAAATGATTGTGCCCCTGAATTATCGTCCTTATTGTCAAAACTTTTCAACCTTTGTCTTTCTTAGTCCTGCTCTTCCTCTTCTTGGAAAGTCTCTAATGTTGTTCCTATCTTCAAAAATCAAAAATTGTGGTGAACCATCTGATCCTGGAAAGTATAGGCCAGACAGTCTTCGCTCTGTCATCAGAAATGTTTTTAAACGGTTTATTAACAATAGATTAGTTCATTTTATTGAGAGGCAGGATCTGTTTGTTGATGTTCAGTATGGGTTCAGACAATCTCGGTCCACTGGTGATCTCCAGACTGTAATCACAGAGCGCCTATATCGGGTTGTAGTCAGGGCTGGCGAAGGACGTGCTATTGCTCTCGATATTTCAAAGGCATTTGTTAAGGTCTGGCATGCTGATTTGCTTCATAAGCTTTCCTCTTATGCTGTCAGTGGGAAGGTCTTTAGTATCATTCAGTCATTTCTCTCTGATAGAACAATGCGTGTCACATTGGATGGAGTTAGCTCCTTAGAGTATCCCATTAAGTGTTGTGGTGTTCCCCAAGGTTCTATCCTTGGTCCTATTCTTTTCCTACTCTTCATTAATGATTTCCCAGGCAAAGTACTTCAGTTCATAAATATCTTCGCTGATGATACTACCTTATACTCTGGAATCGACCACAACGCAAATCAGTTAAACAAATTAAGCTCGCTTCCACGTTGGAGACAGATCTTCGTGCGGTTGAGGAATGGGGTAGAAAGTGGAGGTTTCCTTTAATGAGGCAAAAACTAACAGGAAGCGGGAGCTGCATCGCCTTCCCACATTCATGGATTGCCGTAGTGATGTTGGTCCTGGAGAGATTCTCCGTTTCCTCCGATCTATGTTGGGATTCTTAAATTCATTCTATTGCCAAGTCTACTTCTAGAATAATTGGTTCGCTTTTTCGTGCCATATCTTACCTCACTTCCGAGGCCATTCTGTATCTATAAAAGTCCGCCATTCGACCCTGCATGGAGTACTATAGCCATATTTGAGGAAAAGCTCCTAAATCCCATCTAGAGGTGCTTGATCGGATCCAGAGACGTGTCTGCAACTTGGTTGGCCCAACCCTTGCTGCCACCCTTCAACTTCTATCTCATCGGCAAAATGTAGCCAGTCTTAGCCTTTTCTATAGATATTACCATGGAAAGTGTTCCAATGAGCTGTTGTCATTGGTCCAGCCCGATTTGTTCCATCTCGGATGACCCGGTTTTCCCAACATGTTCATCCTTATGCTGTTGTTATCCCATGTGTCAAGAGGTCTTTCTACGAGACTAGTTTCTTTCCACAAACTGCTAAGCTGTGGAACTCGCTGGCGTCTGATTGTTTTCCCTCTTTCTACAACTTATATGCTTTTAAGTCAAACAGGAATTCCTTCCTTTCAGGTTAGTTGTTCTTCGCTCTCTCTGTCTGTCTCTCTCTCTCTGCTTACTATCTACATTGTTTACCTCTCTTCTGGTCTATACACTTAGTGGCTTTTGTTATCCTTGTATGGTACTACGCCAAACAACTTCTACTACATCTCCCTTTGTATTTATAAGACGACATTTATTTTTATTCCTTAGATCTCGTGTGACATTTAAAGCTTTATAGATCTGGCCCTTTCTGTTTTCTGTTTTCTACAGAAGTTGCCATTGACAAACCTTCAGTGTGCTTATTTAAGCCAATTTTGCGCAAACTTTGCAGACTTTTTTTATTTCTAACGTCATCTGTAGCTGCGGCATCCTTATTTTGCATTGATTGATTTTGTAGTTTACATAAATTGTTACTCCGAATGAAAAGTCAATTAGTTTTTTTCTGATTTGGAAACGTTGTGAATCATTTATTTAGTTGTTTCATTTTTCTATTTGCTAGGTTCGCGCACGCTGCATGTTTTCTACGTCGCTATAACCCTTAGAAATTCAAGTTCACGGTTGATAAGATGATATAGATCTCTACCTTTACCATGCAAAGTAAAAGATGCATCAAATAATATTAAGTGGCATACAGGGTTGAGTACAACAAGCACTCGTTACTAATTATACTGAAGTACACTAAATTGCAGAGTTTTCAGATGGTCTTGTGTAATAAAACAACACTAAGAGTCTTCCGTCATCTTCTATTGAGGTTTTAAGCTCGGTAGAAGAAATGTAAAATTTGTAGCTAGAAGACCCTTGTTCAAAATGCAGATGGCTATAATCGCAAATGTTCTTCTGTTTGATTAAATAACATATTTAGAGACTTCCTTATCCTTTTCTATCTGACGAATTCAGTGATATACTTTTTGACAACTACTATCTCTCTATTCACTGAAATAATACCAATATACAAAGGGGAAAAGCGACTTCACTTAATGCTGACTTTTTTAGTGATCTGTATGACAAAAGGCCTTATAATATTATTGCATTTTGTTTGCTTTAACGAGCAAATTCTTACCTGATCCAAGCCTTTAATCTCCAAAATGTTCCTTGAAAATCATTTTGTGGACATATTTAAGACCTTATCGATATTGGTGGAATCTGTTATAATTTGAAGTACAGGATAAATGAAGACCTTGGACATCAATTTTCTTACCAATGACTTTGAAATTTCACTGCACATTCATTGCTTAAGAAATCAAAGTCCCGAATAGTGTAACTGATATCAGTCTTAAATGAACTTTAGTATCGCTGTGATTAAAATCATCATTATGATTAACATCTGTCCTTGTACCAGCAAAAGTGAGATGTGAATGGGGAAGAAAAAGCCTCGCTTTTCAAGAAGCAAAAGTTTACAACGACCTACAAAGTGAAATAAGAAATGAATAGCACTTTATCAAAATTAAAAGGAAAATAAACACACTTTGCATTTAAATTTAGAACACGATTGTCATTAAGTCTTATACAGCACCCTTATTGATGGCAGTCATATCTTTACTGAAAATGTTATTTTGAATATTTATGGTATACTATTATTATCCTTTGACTATAGAGAGTTAAAATGCAAAGGTTCTATTTTTGGAATATTAACTAGAGAAGGACTCATATCTTTCTCGAAAATCGTTAATTAGTTGCTAATGACCAATTCTTAACCCTATCTATTTTAGAAACACGTAGAGATATCGTTTTTTCTTCCTGTCCTGACCGAAACAAACACTAAATGATACTCCATATGTTTCGTTGACATATAGACCACATAAGCCGATTTTCCTGAGCTACCCACCATTTCTAATTTATAAGGGTCTGACCTTGGCATTAAAACCCTATTTTGATCGTCAAGAAAAGTGAAAACCAGGCAAATTTTAGAATGACAAATCAATTATATACTTAGTTCGTATTAGTAAGACAAAAGTTGCAATGTTACTTTGATACACAAACAATCAGTCGGCATATAATAGCAATTGCTTATCACAGCTATAAAAATGGACGTGCTAATGCTGCTTCTCACAGCAATCACATTACTTTGTTGACAATTAGGGAGTAGTAATGGATAGTGAAAACTCAGAAGTGTTATTCATTAAGTATACTGCAGCTTATAACCTATCAGATAATAAGTTTGCTCAAAAATGTGTTGTCCAACAGAATCACGATATTATCTTACGGAGAAAAGGATATCATGTGGAGTATGTGAATCCTCGATATAGATGCTTTGCTGGAAAAGCCAAAGATTTGCCTTTCTTACGACAGAAATCATGCAAGGAAAACAACGCTGCAAACCAAGGTGTCGAAGAAAACGTCATCTCTTTATTAACTATGGACCAAGTGCTTGTCCTTCAGTGATCATGTATGAGGAGAAAACAAGAGCAGGTGGGAAAAACACAGAACTGTGCCTTACTACTTAGAGATAATTTCATAATTACGTTATTATAGCGGTATAATCATGACCCCTCCTATCAAAACCAGCACTGGATAAAAGGCGCGATTCAGGAACATCTGTGACAATCATTATCTAAATTCCAACAGCGATAACACAATTACATCTAAACGAAAGTTTTCCCATGTACTAGGCTCAGTTATCTGTGCTGAATGTAACAAATAGATGAGAAATGGCAAATAGTTGATAATTTTGAAAGTTGCGTAAGGTTTGAAACAGATGGTACTTGTTATTAGGCTTGGACTTTGTAATCAGCGTTTGTCTGTAAAGATCCTTCTACGCCGCTTCAGATGCTAGGCGAAACTTGTGCGAAGGATGCAAATGCTTGGAAAGGGATTTGCTTTAATTTTCCCAGCGCGTTGCTCGATGGTAAGCGCTTGCTTGATCGACAGTGGACTATTATGAAGCACACCGCATAGCTAATCCAGCGACTTAAACAAGGGAGACGTCGCTCTTGTCTTGTGCTTAAAATGTCAAGAGGACAGATTCCGTTCAAAATTTTGTCTAAGGTGTACTTCTTATCAATAAATTGCTAACCCCAGGTTTCAACTACTTAGGTTACCTTACAATATATAAATAAAATTTAATTTGAATTGGATAAAAGGAATCCATTGTTTCGTCGACATCATCCCCATTTGTTTTTACTTGACTAAACGGTTTCTCTGTTGCAGTCATTTAACTGACAAAACAACTCAAATCTGTTATTGTTCCTAAATCTAAAGATCTTGAAGAAAATAACCTCAATGCATATTCATTGCAACTGCAAATTTGATATTTAAAGACCTCATTAACAGTTTTGACTTCAGACGAGAGGAATCTTACGCATCATTTTAAGGATGTATAACTTACTTATTCCGGCAAAGACCCGCATTAATAAGTAGCCTTTTTTATTGATTGTGGTTTATACGCTACGTCGAGAGCAGAACTTTTAACAAGAATAAAAATGTCACGATGATCAGATCGTCGTACGTCTAAAGCCAGTTACCTCAAAACAGTCATGATTTTTCAAACATACTTCCTTTACAAGCGTTCTGTTGTGCTTTTCATCGCTTGCTTTCTTTTTCTCAGCATCCTGTCTCTACAATACAAAGTTCTCTCATACATGTAAAGTTCTAGTAATAAATTTGCAAACTTGATTATAGATTTTGTTTTTAGGAAAAGCATATTTAACAATTATTAACACTTGCTTACCAATAATATTATTTTCGCCCAATCTATCTAAAAAACTTCTACTACATTTTCCTTTATATTTATAAGACGACACTTATCTTCATTCCCTAGATCTCGTGTGACAATTAAAGCTTTCTAGATCTGGCTCTTTCTGTTTTCTACAGAAGTTGATGTTCATGAAGAGGTACCTGAGTAAAATGAAATATAGTTACTATTTCCTCTGTTAGTGTTTCTGCGATCAGGTTGGAAGCTATTGCTAAATAGTGAAGACATAAGTATGATTTGTTAGTGATTATTTCAAAATCCTGTCTTATTGACATTATCTCAAGGAATTTATTTCTTAATATAACTCATACACAGTATTGGACTTGAAAAACCAAAGACACTTTGTATTTGTCTTTTTGGAAATTGAGTCAGCTTTACCGTCTACCATGACACTTAAGTTTGCGAGGTGATTTTGGTAGCATCTAGAATATCTAAAATGTTGTTCCACTTATATCGTTGTTTGATATGTCTTACCCGAACTCGACCATGACCATGACTAGGGAACTACAGCTGTAAGTTACATGCTATACGTACTTATATATCTTGATACATAATATATGTATAAATAATATATATACATTCATAATATAATTCAAAACGAGATACCGAAACCATACCGCATCATTTAGACATGACAAACACAGAAACTCGACTGAACTCAGCAAG
>JANTCA010005230.1:0-53743 GCA_024741275.1 Chironex yamaguchii
TGTGAGAGTATTTGCTTGTATTTGAGAAAATAGAAGATAATAAATTGAAAGTTTGAAAAAAAAATTATTATTATTATTATTATTATTATTATTATTATTACTATTATTATTATTATTATTATTATTATTATGACGATGATGATGATGATGATGATAGACGGAGATAATGATGATTATGGGAATGGCGATGGTTATATTAATAGTGTTGATGGCGATGATAGTGGTGATAAGTAATGGTGACGATCATGGTAAATGATGATAAATGACGACTATGAAGATGATAGATGATAGTTTCTTATGATGAAGATTATTATTAAGATAAACAGTAATCATGTAAGAGGTCTAACTATGGAAATCCAGCAAAAAGACTAACAATTCTGACAACAAGCGCTTTCAATATTCACAATAAACTGTTACGTTTTTTATCTTTCCAATTATGAGCAATAAACAAACACCTTGGCTATAAATCACAAGATGGAAATTGTTATATAAACTAGGGTACCATATAACATCAGACAGAAGTAATATTATAAGCTTTGTAACCTTTGTTTTTAGTTCATAAATCTTTTAGCTTGACGTGAAACGTGCCAGCTACCATATTTCAAACTAAAAATAGGAATAGGAAATGAATAAAAGAATGACAAATGTTGCCAAACTACCACAAACATCAAAGATATGAACAGAGGGTGAAACCGAGAAAGTGCTATGAAATTTGCATGTCGCGAACCTAGATTGATATGTCGGTGGCAATTATGACTTACGAAGTAACAGCAAATTTCAAACAATCTTGTGGTTGACAAAGAGAGCAAGACAGAAGAAAAACAAAGGTGTGAAAAAAGAGGCGCATTCACAGGACCCTTGGAGACGCATAAAAAAGCTAGAAATTTTTGTTTACACTTTAATATTTGAAAGCTAGCTAGTAAAAGAGTCAATAATGCAGTTATTATCATATGAATGGATGCATTTGGAGAGGAGTCTATTGTCGGGCACATATAAAAAGACATTTGTAGGAAGGTATCAATGTTTCTCACTTTTCATCATTGTTCCTTGAACGTTAGGCCGTTGGAAAAACAGAAATCGTGGAAATGGCTTTGGGCTGCAAATTCCTGTTCAATATCATTTTCTTGAAGCTGCGAATGTCATAGACCTATTAGACAGGAAATTATAAGCATCGTGAAAAGGGCATGAGTGTTATGTTTGCAAATGTCTCCAATAAATACACTTGTCGAAATCAGGTTTTCTTTCTTTGTCATTTTTCATTATGGAGAAGGCTTTCCGGATCAAAACTTCCATCCAGAATCTATAAATGCGGAATGAGGTGATGTTGTGAATTTTAAAATACTAGTATGCAATATGTAAAATCGTTCCGTTTCGCCGCAGTAATGTCTGATCGCTGGGGCACTTGTACTTCTTCACGTTCTTCATCCACTGCTCTAACTTCTCTGCTGCAATCCTCAGCACTTTTTCTTTGGCCAAGCTTTCAAATTACCAGCCCAGTTTTTTCTGGATTTCCCTCTTCTTCTCACACCCTCAATGTCTCCATTGGTTATGGTGTTTCCTAATGATCCTTTCCTTCGGCTTATGTGACCAAACCATTATAGTATCCTTCTTTTTGCTGTTTATAGTAATCTCTCTTTTACCCCTACTAGCTTTTCAACTTTTCAGCAAATATTCATTGGTCTTAGTAAAAACATTCTGCAATACCATCTCATTTCAAACTCCTTTAATCTTCTTTTAATACTAGTTGTGAATGTTCAGCTCTAACATCCATACTGCTAAGGAATTAAGAAGATCTTACTTGAATCTCATTCTAAAGTTGTATCTATCCCCGATCATATTCAATTTCATAGGCTGCCTCAGTATTTATTATCGAGTCAAGACAATTAAACTTATCTACTGCTTCCAACTCTGCTCCATTTATTTGGACCTTGATATTACTCTCTTCGTGCTTTTGTTCTGCAGTTCTCATTACCTTACTCTACTCATTGATAATTTCCATTCCATATCTACGTGCTGTATAAGCTAACCCGTTTGTCAATTCCGACAGTTCTTCCTTGTAAACTATACATTTGTAAAAAGATGTATACAAACACCTTTAAGCTTAATGTTTGCCTTTATCAGTCTTCTTCCTAACGTCTAATGGTGTAAAAGCTTTACAGTTTCCAGGTTTAATCCGATGATGATTATTCTCGTGATGGTTATTATTATTCGTGATGGTTATTCTCCATTTTCCTTTTGCTAATCTTTAATCCCAACACTTAAACGTGCTTCTCATCAATTATTTCTTCTAGATGATAAAAATTCACTTTTCTTCTATTGATAAATTTAAAAAGTGCAGCTCTTTCATAAGCGCCAGAACTAAAAGTAGAAAGGTTGAATAAGAGCTACATGAGATTATTCTCATATTTACTAACCATATTCTCATATTTATTTATTTATTTATTTATTTATTTATTTCTGGTAGCAATACTTTTCTTGAACATTTTATGTTCAGTTTTCATGGCAGACGTCATATCTTATCATGCGGGAACGGAAATAATGTGTTACTCTTTCTTTTCCAATAACCTTGAGTAGTTTTCTATAAAGTTCAGTAGTGTCAAACGAGTTTCCATTACCCTGCCAATGTACAACGCTTCTCAGTGCTTAGTAATAAACATGGAGGACCTTCAGTAGACTATCTTTATCTTCCATGGACACAGCAAAGGAGGACACGTGATCTTTCTGTTTTTGCACTGCAAATAAAATTTCAAAGTTGGGTTATCATTAGAAGAACTGATGTACATAACATATTGATTGCACGCACTACAAACGTCTATTGAAACTTTACCCTAGACTTGGTTTCAACATTTAAAATTTACTTATTTCTTTTACCCTTAAGACTGTAAAGCTAGCAAAATTACAACAATGATTTAAGTGCAAAAGCAAACTGAAAGGAAAGACGAACTCCTTAATATACATCGAAGAAATTATGGAAAGAGGACATGTTTAAGACATTACAAATATCAAGGTTTAATATTTGGTTGTCTGTGCGTCTCCTTTACTATACATATTTGGTGTTTGTGTAGTCTATATCTATAGTGTAGTATATACTTTTGAAGATTGGGTTTGGACTCATGATACCAAGGACCTTCGAAGTCCTTCGGAAATACTTTCTGTCGAAATGGAACAATGGTTTTACTGTTGGCTTTGTAGTGTGTGGGCTGCAAGTTCGTGCACGGTCGGCTCCCTCTCAATGCAGCTATTGTGGTAATACTCCACTCATGTCATACATACCAAATGCATTCTCTCCTGAGATAACGTTTGCTTTCTTAATATATATATTAAGAAGACATAGGTATTTTAATATATTTGTTGTAAATATTTCTGATATCATATTGCATAATACAATAGGTACGTATTGATAATCTTAGCACAATGATATAGTTTAGTTAAGCTGTCATCCTACCACCGGATTGACACAACAACGTTATCTGAATGCCGCTACATTGACGTCTCTTGGCGGACATGTCAACTACGTACTATTTACGATAAGAACAGGCTTGCTACTCACATGAAGTTAGTTTTAGATATAAGCATTTCTCTGCCAGCCAACATTTAACGTCGGTGTAGAAACCTGTGTGGCTGCTAAATGATGATAGCGGACCTTCCAACAGTGTCAGGTATGTTTAATGTTTAAACTGCAGTCTAGTTTTGAAAAATCATGACAAAAGCGTGTTCACAGGAAAACTGAAGAATTGAAATAACGTATCTAACCCTTTACATTTAAGATCCGATTCTGATAAGTATCTTTCGGCTCAATATGTTTCAAGCAGAATTTCAGAATTTGTTATTCAATTTGCGTGTTTGAGTTGTCGACGATCTGATGTTCAGACACTTGCTTACACAGCATGTTTAAGTCCAAGGTTTGCGTCTGAGAATTGACCACAATGCTTCACTTTATAATGGTAAAGGTGTAAAGGAATGTAAAACTAGAGTACAGGCAAAGGAAAACTGCTCTCAATCATACTTTGCCTCGGTGGTAGTATAAGCAAACCTTAGTAATATTATTTAAAAGGAAAACGATTACTCCGAGAATTTTCGAACTATAACATGTTTTCATGTGACATGGCGATGACTTTGTGGGTGAAAAGTCATGCACAGCCCTTCAATAGAAAAGTGCTTAGTTGAAACAGAACGAAACTAGAGTAAATGTTAAAATTATTCAGAGATAGGCTACCAGTCTTATACGAAGCAGTAAATTAATGAAGAGCCTAAGATTTGAGTTAAATCCCTAGCAGAAGATTTGTAGTAAACGTCCAGGCGTCCTGTTAAATCTATTGATTGATGACGCGATAATCGACCTTTGTTTAAAAAAACAAGGACGCTATTATACACCAAAACTGACGGATAATACGAGGTTTACAGCAAATCTTAATAGGCAGGTGGCCTCTTTTCAGTGGTGGAGTTTTGTTGGGATAAACATATGGTTACTATGAAAACGACTTTCCGGTTGCGTCGTTTAGTTCTGCAAAGGTTTCATCTAGACTGAACGTGACCGTCTCAATTGCTAATTTCCTTCAATTCATCAAACAATAGCTTTCCGAACAAATGCCTCTTGCATATGTTTTGTTTTTATATCCTGAATAATTCCCCATGGTTATAGTGATTAAGTTGTAGCTAAGAAGACAATAAAGGTGCCTTGTTTAAATATGAGCACTAACAACCTTATTATCAGTTATTGCCAAAATACGGTATTAATCTTAAATTCTGTTTGAAAAAACCTTGCTCCTTGAAAATAAACTTAACAATAAGAATAAAGAAGTCTTCTGTTATCTATCTGTGAGACTTATTTTCTTAATCATTGAAGAGCAGTCATGGAAAATGCTAAACGCGCAGTGTTTACTCTTGATGTATCTTGGAGTTTGATAGACTTCAAAAAATAGACGAAAGGAGACAATGCATCAAAAATGGTAGTCAAGCTCTTGATGAGGGAAGGACAAGATCAGAACAAAATACAATTATAACATGATTTTGGAAACAGATATTTATGTGGTTTTCTGCAGAAAGTACCCTGATAATTCTAGACATTGTTATCTTTTGCATCATGAATTTGCTCTTGAAAATAGTTTCTATACATAGTTTAGTAAAAAATCAATAGTGTTTTGACACTGACGGAGGCCTTTAGTCTACCAATTTATTTTTCATTTGTTTTTGTTTATAAAAACCATATACCTACCAGAGTCAAATGATCCTTGTATAGAAGTTAGAACAGTTTTTTGAAGAATTATCCGAAACGTCAAAAATTATAATTTCCTGAATTTGATATGTGAATATATTGGTAAAATTTGGCAAGGGCTTCTATGAAAGAACAGCAAATAAATAAGAAAGTAGTACAAGTTAGAATGTGATGGTTATTAAGACCGCAAGCATATAGGTCTGGGATCAAGAGAAAGCTCCGGTTTTATTGTTTGAGTTGGCATATCATCCATAGCTTGAAAACAGTTGATTTCAGATGACACATTGCAGACATTTCTGGTGCCATCCAAGAAGGCAAGAAGATGTGGTTGTATAAATTCACCGTGAAAATTATCTTTTGTAGTCAAGGATGATATCATGGTTCAATTCAGGCTGCATACAAAAACATGATCGGGGAACGATAGTAAACATCAACATCGTGACAAACTTTCACCCGCTTAGTATGAAAGTAAAGGATATTTTCAGTCATGTTCTTTGAATATTTGCATTTGCCTAATAAAAGTTATTTACTCCATCAGATGTATTTGATTAGAGTAGGTGGGATTTAAAATTACAAGGTGGCACTAAACAAGGTTTATGTTCAGTAGAAAGGTGTTCTCTTGGCTGACAAAAGCTATACACTTTCTTGGTGGTTAGCACCAACATAGACTCTGTATGCTGTGGTTTATTCAGAGATGTTTTGGCATGTTAAGATGGAGGTACACCTGATTTAAGGATTTCAATGACAATATACGTGTTCTTCTATAACTGTTGTTTAGCATCATAAATGATTTAGTTTAAATCTCCGTGTGTCAACATTATAGATTGCTGTTGGCCTTGGGTCTCGTGGTGGTTGTTCAGTTATTCAAGTTTCCTAGATTTCTTAATGAGCTATAATTTGATCCAACTCTAAGCAACCACCTTACCATAAATCGTAAGATGGACGAATAGCTGTAATTTGTATGAATACTTGTGGTTTTCTTGAAATGAAACGTTTGTGGAGAAGTTGCAGATGAAATTCTGGCTCTGGTAATAAAACAGACTGGAAATGGGTTGTTTTCTTTACATTTCCAAAGCAAGGGATTAAAACTGATAGGAGAGATATGCTCTATCGTTAAACGTGACTTGGGATAAATACCTAATGAATAACATCATGTTCCTTTTGGTTTCGATGGTATTGTACTCTACACTAATCAAAAGCGGAAAACTAAAAAGGCCTCATGGTAAAAACATTCATGTCTCTAATGATTCCTATTACCAAAATTATTGCTTTTGACTTGTGGCGTGTATTCAAATGCGGCGTTCCAGGTGCACCTGATGGTGATCACAGCAAATGCAGACACAAAAATTTCCTTTATACGTTTTCAGTTGTTAAAGGTCTATAACAACCAAAAAAGTCCTACAGATGCTACTATAAAATGAGGCTTTGACTCGTTTGGTGAGTTGAATACGTAACCACGTAACTTTCAATGAAGCACCCCAGACTACTAACGTTTTCGGATATCGTTTTGGCTCCTTGCGCGACAGGGATCAAATATTTTAAATGACATTCAGGGGTAATAGTCGAAACAGATATTGAGATCTTTATAGCTGCTTTGTAGAAGTGCAAGAAGCTATGTAGCCTCACCAGTACCTTGGAATTTTTATTTCTGGCAAGATTGATTTCTGTGTACGTGTGTTTTTGCTACGCCTGTAATGTATGAAGTTCTTTATTTACTGGAGGCCCCACTTAGCCGTCCTTAAATAACATAGGCAGTCTCAATTTTTCCTTATCTCAGGATGTTCTGTTCGTGCAGTTACGGAGAATTGGCGACTCGTTTTAAACTCTAACTGAAATGTCTGGATAAAAATAAAAGCAAGATCCTCGCATACAAGACCGTGCACACAGAACACTTCATCACCCATGCGATGACTTTATTAAACAAAATTATTTTAAAATTCTATTCTATCTGTATCAGCTGCAATAGTAGAATAATACAGATCCTTTTCATGACTATAAGACTATGTCTGTATTTAACTAATATGGATTCAGCCTAAACAGAAGTCATAGGTGAGGCAAAGCTTAAAAACAATTAATAACTTGATGATACCTTGTTAAGGCTACCAGTTTTATGGACTTAAAGAACTCACAGAAACCAGCCTGTGTTATTAATGCCATCGATTGCTGACATAATAGCAACATTCTAAAACTTATAATGTCAGTTTTGTTTCGCGCATTGTTACATAAATTCCTTTCGATTGTCATCAACAAAATAAACGCTATGTCTCCAATGAGCATTCTAAAAGGTAAGGCAGACATTTCTATTTTTACTAATCTTAGCGGACTCCTGTTCATAGTAATCCGCTTTGGAATATTTCACCGGGTCCTCTTTTATAGGTATGTGCATTTGCAGAAATATTGAATGTGCGCATTAATTTAAAATAACATGTTTGATTTGTCAAGTGCTTGATTACAGATGACTGGCGACTTGCAAGCACATTAGAAATGTACCTTAAAATAGCCATATAAAAAGAGTGTCTATTATTAACAATATTCCACTTATGGATTGTAAACGAAAACAATACAAGTCAATTTTGTTGTCATTTTATTCATTTCACGTGACTCTGGTATCACTAATTTGGCTCTCTGTTCTGAAATCACACTCATGATAAGTGGTCATGACTAAAATCAGCCAATATTAGTACTTTATCACCTTTACCTGAAAAATATTGTAAACAAGATTGATGGGGTTTGCTATCACTTAAATAGAAAAATAGCAGTGTAAGGCTGACTTATTAATATTTTTTAAGTGTACCACTTTTTGGCATTCCTATTCTCGGGTTTTAAAGTCATCCATCTTAAGTTAGCTTGTCCTTGTACATATCTTTGTCATTATGTTGTTGTTCTCCTTGCAAAATCTGTTGGATGTCCCATGCTTGTTTTAACCCATTAAAAATGCAAGAAAAGATTCAATCGCAAGGCTTTTTGAATGCCAAGACGGACAGGACACTTGAATGCTTTCGCGGGAAACATAACACTGGAATTAATTGCAGAAAAGGTAGATCTATGACCATGTGAACGTCAAAGTAGAGTATTTAAAGCTGATTTGTTTTTATCTGAGCTAACCATCTAAGTAGGAAAGGCAAAAGACCCTTACTCATTCAACCTCCATCATCCACTCGTGTTACTGTGCCTGTCTGTTGGAGAATACGCATACAAGGGCATGTGTTTTGTATGTGAATGGTATCTATGCACTCCTCTTTGTGCTAGTTACAGGCAGAAGTAAACAAGATGATCTTGTCTGAAGAACAGAAGTGAGGATATGTATGTGACATAGAAATAAACATTTCTATTACTATTTTTATTGTATGTGACCACCTCAGCCTCAAAGCACAATCATCTGACTATAACTCTGGCTCCTCGAACAGAGTTCTACTGAATTTGTTTATATAGACTATCTTTGCGGGGCTAAGACATTGGTCGATAAAGGGTACGGTTCTGTGTATAAGCCTCAGCCTATCTTGATTGCATAAAGCAGTTTATACTTCAAAGCATAAACAATATGGCACTTTTTCATACGAGGAACAAATGTAAGATATTTGAGTGAGCAAGTATCTGATTTTCTGACACCATACAATGTATGTGTTTACGTGGTTGTACTCTAGCAAATCAGTATTTTAGTCTGCTGCAGACGGATATCTTCTCTTTTGTCTGCAGATAAATCAAATCATAATGTTCACGATAATGTTCAATTAACAATGCTAAGTAAGCACCTGTACTAAAAACTTCATTTGATCTGCACCATCGCTATAACTTGCATTGAAAAGTTAGATTGCTCATGCTTAAGTTTTGTTTAAAATGTTGAAGTGAAGACTATCTGCAACTTGAACTCAAGCTAGTATTCAAATTGCATCAAAGTTAAGGCAAGCTCATGATTTAACAATCTGTATAAAACTTAAAAGAACTTTATTCTAATCGTGTTGAAGCATCGCGAATGCAAAATACGCATTGACTCATTTTAGGTAATCTCTAAAAAGCATCGTAATGTTTCGTTTATAAGTCTCCTTGGTAACTTCATCTCACCATCGATCATGCTAAGCAGGCTTCATGCTACATTTAAATGATGACAAAGTAATCACTTTTCCTGACCAAGTTGTACATAATTCGTGGCTGAGGGGTCTTTTTTCATGTGCGTATAGTAAGGTGCAGTCATTTCAAAAATAATTAGATAACAGCATCAGGTAGACGACATATGTTTCGAATCAAGTGCTTCATTTGAATAGTGGTAAAGGGCAGTTTCATGAAAGAAGTCTGATTGATTAAGCATATTTGTAAACCTTTCGAGCTGAGACTATGAAAAGCATCTCTGTCCTTAAAAACCACTCTTCCGTTATCTCAGAAAAATATACTTGCCTCGTTTATCTATGAAAGCCTAACGGCAAGCTATCGCCCAGGTTCATGATCTAGGTCATCTGTTAGTATTCTTTGGTCGTCCATTGCATAACTGCACCAATGTCAAAAGGTTTTTGTGGGTTTGAAGTAGTGTTGCTGAGATGTCTGTGCATAGTCAGAGATATTTTGAAAACCCTACGCAGAAGTTAAATCTTACTCCTTCACTGAGTACCAGTCACATACAAGCTAAACTACGCTTACAGCTTTGTGTGGAGTGTCCCCTTTCGTACGTTTTCGACCGAAGATCAAGACTCCTTTTCAGCCTACAACTTCGTCATGTTGAGACTATTTAGCGTAGAAGTCGAAAACTGTCACGGTTATTATATGACGTTGAAGACCATCATGGAGCTTAAGTGGTTCAGACTTGGCTTCGCGCTTTCTAGAATACTAAAACTCTCAAATCAGGATCCACTACCATATACAGTCTATTTTCGAAATCACGAATGTAAAATCCAGAATTACAAGTACTGGTTTTCCAAATTTTTATTTCCATAAACGTGAACCTACAAGCATAGACAGCTGAAAAAAAATTTCACCCTTCAGTTTCGATTATGAGATAGCGAATTCAATACACCAATTCGTGACTTCGCAATTGGCTACTTACAGCCATAGCATAATTGAACTGAAGTTAGCAGCTGGTTTTACTGAATATGAATCTGCGCCCCTGAAAACTTTACATCTACAACTACTATTCATAGGGTTAGCACACTAAAAAGGTTTTGAATATCTCTCGGCAAGGCGAAGCACGATCTTCAGTTCATAGCAATAAAACTCGTTTATACCGGTTACACAATGGCCAATTGTATAGTTTTGGCCACCATGTAGAGGTAGACATACCATATAGGTTAAATAAAAATGGAAAGTGGAATTTTGTTTTTAAAAATCTTTTTGTGGTACAAAACTTGAAATCGCCTTGAAAATTTGCGACATTACGCTAAAAATATACTTAAAAGCTTTTTTCGTCTGACACTCTTCAGAGTAAGCAACGTCAGAAAGGAAAGTATAGATATATGGCAACCTATTCAGAATGCGCCAAAATGTATAAGGACAAGAATTTTCAAATAATTGGCACAGCTAGATCGTCCTATCATCTAAGTGTATTGGAGTCTGTCTACATTAAAAGAAGAAAGTCAGTACTCTGTAGGCAGAAAGAGTTCGTTTCTACAATTGGACTCTTCCAATAATGTTTTGTTTCGTCATTTTCTCTTTCTTTGTTTCCTTTCTTGTCTAGGATTGGTTAGTTTTGCTACATGTTTCGTATAAACTGGTTGCCATATACATATACGTCCTTTCTGACGTTTTATACTCTGAAGAGTCTCTGACGAAAAAAGCTTTTAAGTAAGTTTTTACTGCAATGTCGCAAATTTTCAAAGGCGAATTTTGTTTTTCTAATAGCGTCATTCGAAAAAGTGGTTTATCTTTAACTGATACATTGTTGTAAGGCTAAAAAAATTACATCAATTTGGAGTAGTCTATTATCACAAATTATCAAGCTCACGTATTCTATACGCTAAAAATAGGTCCCAGAAGTTCACTTTATCGGTTTACTAGAGCCCGCTTACCTTAGCGATTATGGAGATTTATCTTGTGGGTACACAATAGATTTTAATTTTTAATGGTCTTGAAATGAAAAAATCAAGTTACCACTTGGAAGTTATAAAGGGAGAGAGAAATATAGCCTATGACCATGTCAAGTTTAGTAAGTCGCTGAGGGTGCAAGAATAAGCAATTGCAAGGATTTGTCTCAAGATGGTCACTGTAAATAGGTGACCTCTATGAAGGAGTTCCCGCTTGAAGAGGTTGCACCATTTATACAACATTATCAAGGTTTGTTGCCTCAGTGATGACAGAAATGGAAAGTAACCTTTGATACTGCCTTTTTTGAAAGCTAACTATACATTCGACTATGGAGCTGTAGTGTCGCAATCATCAAATCATGACCATCTTAAATTCACCTGTGGCAAACAACGTCACGGTAGTTAAGCTGTCATAGCATCTGCCCAGGAAGAAGAAGCCTCTGTCCTGGACGTACGATTTGTTTCTCAGAAAAACAAAAACTAACTTTCATTTCAAAAAAAATCATAAGAACACGACTAAAGGGTCATGATACAGTCACAAAGCAAATCAGAATTGGGGCTAAGTGTCCTAAAAGTTGTTCTTTGCTCAACAAAATCTCGGAGTTACAAAATCAGGGCTCCACTACCATAACGTACACCCTTTCTCTCAGGTAGGCATCGTATTTTAAATACGAAAACAATAGGTCTTTCCAAGTTGATTGCTACAACGTCATTTGTAATTAATTAGGGAGCAGTATGCAGCATTAGAGAGGAAAGGCTTATGTTTTTGCATTTCAATAATTATATTCAATAGGGTCCTATATTAATACACAAGCTACCGTTTTCCCCTACAGTTGTCTTTCTACCGAGAAGACCACATAGAGTTAAAGAATGAATTTGATTATGTAACAATAAATGCTAAACGACTTGGAAACTTTCGGTCATTTCTGTTGGGCCTATAATCAAGGACTGCGATATTTCCTCTAGTGTTTTTCTGCAAATTTGTTTTCGTTCATAAAATCGAGTTACCCAGCTGAGTCCACGTATGAAATAATTAGTGCATTGGCTGTAACTGAATAAGCTTTTCAGTTATAAAATGGCAAATTAAGGCTATTGAAGGCTCAGGTTCGTGACTTTGCTCACTGGTTATTTTGAAACTTAGTATCGTTGCATATGAGTTTACAGAAGGCTTTACTAGATAAAAGTTATCACTCCTGAGGGGGTATCACCCACATTCGCAGAATTAACATGAAAATGAGCTTTTCTAAATCCTCGGCATGGTGGAGCACGAACTTGACTGTACTATTTACAGCACTGTGTTACTTTGCGACAAAATACACCATAGATAAATAACCAAGGTTTGTTTACTCTGTGACTACAGGAATGATACATAACCTTTAATGTCGCCTTTTCGGATCGCTACAAAGAAATATCATATGCACAAGACAGAAGACAGAAATAAAGCACTCCTGTTTACCCTTCCTCTCCTCGTCTTTTAACATTAGTAACAGGAGACCATTTGATGAAGTTTTTTTTGTTTCACTAATTTCAAACAGAGCTATAATTGTGTTGCCCACGCCTATTAAGAACGTTCATTAGCATACACAGGATAAATTAGTACTGATTTATTCCGCTTTCATTAGTTTTAGCAACAGGACTTTTTGTGACTAAAGATCAATAGAATACAAGAAAAGGAGGAGTCCAGTGTGTTGAAAATGTTTTTCCATCGGACCTATATTTCAATTGAATATAGAGAGAGCATTTAAGCCATAATAACAAAGATATCCGTCTTCTTGGAAGACAATGGTTCAAGCCAACTCTTTTTCTTTTGCGCTAAGTAAAAGCATCGGCCAGGATTTAAAATATGGCTGGAGATAAAAAGGTTTCCGATCATTAGCTGCTAGGTTTTTGTGTTGTCGGTGTAACATTCAGTAGAGTTATGTCCTTGATGAAAGTAGAGGCAAAGCCAATAGCTTTATCTTTGAAGAGTTTTGTTCCATGCCTGGTAAAAGGCGTAGGATATAGTCAGTATTAGATAAAACGGAACTTGGTTCTAAAATCGGTTTTTTAGTAGTGCACTTCTCCATCCTGATATTATTATATTGTACTAGAGTTTAAATAAATCTCCTGTGTCCACATGTATTATAAGACTGTTCATTACGGTAACAAAGAAGCATACAATTTGAGTAAAACGTGTGGGTGGCAGGATGCACAATGCAGACACTACATTGACGGTCCTTAGCTCAAAGAGGTTGATTTGCAAAAAAGCTAGGATCTTGCTCACCCAAGGGCATGTTAGCTCACATTTTGGCTCATTTTCGCCGCGTGAACATTTTACACAACTGTTTGTTAAATGACGAAAAACATCCTTGGCCAAATGATGTTTTTGTACTTAGGAGCAATACTGTTGGGATTGATTGTTTCTACCACTGCTAAGTACACTGTAAACCAGTATTCCCTAAAATATTTTGTCTGTAGTTATTGATATTATTTATTACAGGAGAGTGACACTGCGCTAAAACATACTTAAAAGCATTGTTAGTCGGACGCTCTCAAGAGTATTAATAATCGAAAAGAAAAGTTAAGGTATATGGCAATCTTATTATATGGAACAAGGGTCCAAAAAGCCAGTCAGAAACAACAAAGGAAAACGACAAAGAGAAAATGAAAAAAGTGAGAAAAGAACTCTATCTGTCTATAGTCTGGTTTTCTTATTTTAATGTTGACAGACTCCAATACACTTAAGTGAAAAGATGATCTAGCTATGCAAATAATCTCAAAATCCCGAAAAAAGATTTAAAGTATGAGCAAATTTGATCAAATAATGAATTTAGAAGGGGACCGCGGAATGAGGCATATACATAGGTATAGGTGACAAATACGAAGATATTCTCTAAAGCTATACCCCCTCCAGTTTAGTGTCGAATTATTTATCTTTTATGGCAAATATAATGGCTTTTACACTGTTTGGATGTTTATTTGACGGGGAAAAAGTTCTCTGAAAATTGTTTCTAGGGAGACGAAATGTGGTATTTTTGTCAAGAATGATGACATAGCGATCAGAACCACACATCAAGCTGAAACCTTGTGTTTTGCTTGTATTTTTTGAATGAAAAAAAGTTGGGATGACGACTGTATCAAATGGAGCATTAGGGTAAAGGAAGGTCGTAGAGTTCTTTAGTTGCAGCTATTAAGTAGAATGCTGTAAGAAGAATTTTGGGAATAATAAGATTTCACTGAGTCTTGAGAAAAAAAAGTTCTCAGTGCTGTCTTTCTTTTTGTGATCATTTTACCTTTTATATTTAAACATTTTAGATCTTTGACCTAGCGTATTGAGAGTCTCTTTTTCAGCTTCGTAAACATGAATGATAGTTACTCATTTGCATGCTCAGAGACACGAATTGGTAACTCTCGCAAACAAGGGTAAAAACTTGTCACATACATTTGTATCTGAAATTGAGCCATTTCAGGCTGTCGTAACGTCTTTCGCAGCTCCTTAATTCGTCCAAAACGTACAATCTTATCTGTTGATACTTTTAAAGTGTCAAAAAACAATAGTTGTCATTGTTTTTGTGTTATACCTTACTTTCGAAACCTTACAATCAGCCTTACACGTAAATCAACTGCTCTGAGACTCGCTAAAATGCCAGACTCATGTGGTATTCAAGCTGTTTTTGTTATTTGTCTATTCCAGATGTAGACTTTGCTACTTAATAATAAGGAAGGCATTCATTCACAATGTAGACTGACTCCCAAGCTCACGTTCTTGTCCATGCTTTTAATGTCGAAAGGAATAATACAGCAACCACAGAATAGGAAAAAAATTTCAAATATTTGGATAAAAAGTCCCATGATCCAGAAAATGTCATATTTAAGACACACTGGAACGTGAACGATTTGCCATGACAAGGAAAACAATCCAGCGAAATGTAAACATATTGACATGTGAAAAGAACGATTCCTCCATACATCGCTCCATACATAACTGAGTAGAAAACTTTATTACGATCCGGTCACTTGCATAGAGATGGGCTCTGCTGTATATACAACTGTGTGTGGAGCAGAGGACTTGTGTAAATTACTTCCCAAAACACTAAGCTTAAGGGAGCTGAGAAAACGAAAGTGATTACTACGGTATTTGAGAATGTGTTTTGTAAATAAGCATGCTTAGCCTCAAATCCTTACTTTTGTGCGACAAGGAAATTTCGGCCGTGTTCCAATTCTACTAAAAACTGCACAGTTGGAAATATTGAAGAATCGTAAAATATAAAAGCAGAGTATGGTTGGTATTCATTAAATTCTTCGTCTGGCACAAAATGCCATTATCTTACCAACAAAATATATTATGAAGTTCCTAGAGATTGTTCTTTTTGCCATCTTCTTTTGTTCTATTAATACTTAAGACGTCAGAACTGTAGGTCAGTTACCAGGTCTTTCCGTACTACAAAAAGTATATTCCATTTCCAACCACCTGAAGACCTTAAATTTTGCGAACCTTTGATACTGATTAGCAAAATGCTTTTTCTACCCTCATCAATTCTCTCAACTGAAGAAAAGTAGTCTTAGACACCATGTAAAATTGGTTAAAGGTTAGTTATTTTTTGTTGGTTTTTTGTTTGGGTCTTCTGTCTCCATTGGTTGCGTGTCTCGGAGAATGTCAACCAGAGTTAGCCTAACAAGTCTTAAAGAAGAGAAAGGTCGAACTAACAGTTACATCATTCCATTTAGTCTTTACTTGTGTACTGCTCGAGATTACCTTATACGATTGGACGCTTGCTATCGGCTATCCAGTCCATTGTTACCACAGTGATTATCTAATGTACCTTACTTCCTCCAATCCTGGACCTGCATCGTGAAGGTCTTCTGGCTCCTTATAAAGTGGCCCCAGTTCAGGAATGAAAGTTAACGAGTAAAAACAATTCAAATACTACAAAATGACAGAAATTGAAAATAAGGTTACTACCTTGGATGAATCATTTCATGTCAAGATAACGTCTACAATCCATGCAAATACTTGCCACCTTGACTACTTATAAAACACTGCAGTTACAGCCGACTGTGCAGAAATATCTTTTGACTAATCCAAGCAATGCCGACTACAGTATTCCCTATCATTGGAGCCACAACTTCCATTTGCTAGAGAAAGGAGTCACCGGGCTAATTATTGACTGCGCATCCATGTTCTATGCCTAGAGGTCGACTGAAAGTTGAATGTAACGTCCTTACAACACAGTACACGTCAGAAGCTACAGATCCAACAAAAAAGAGATACGTTATCCTACCTAGCCCACAACAGAGAAAAAGGCAATAACACCCATTAATGTATTTGTCACTTAAAGCCGAATTCTTCGGCAGCATTCCATTTTGCAAAGACGAATTCCTGTGTAGGCCAATGAAAAAGCTTTCTGGTTACCCCTTGTAAGAGCAGATCAGGCTAGTTACCAATTATGCTACCTCAGTCGTCTAGTCGTTTTCAAAAGTATATCATAAGGAAGGTTCAGAAACAACTGACAAAAGAGACAAGATTAATTTTAACACTAAATATTACTATCCGCTACAGTATACATTCAATGTTTTTACAATAATCTCAATAACAAGTTTAGAAAATATCCTTAAAATTGAGACAATAAATAAATAATTTTCTTAAAGAAACACGCAGGATTCGAAATATTAGTTGATATCATTACTATTCACGTTTACAGGGTGTGAATTGATTGAGAATCTATGTATAACATTAACAATTGACAATAATATTCATATGGAGTTGATGACGTAGAAAACTGGTTGTGACGGAAACATGGCGTTCTCATGGACAGATGACACGAGTGTACAATTCACAGACTTAAAGGTACTCCCAAAACACCACAAAAAACTGTTCAAGAAACATAATTCATTAAAAACTACGTTCACCATTGTTCAGAAATGCATTTATCCCAAAGAAGAATCCAAAGATTTATATTCTGCACGAAAAGGCAACAACCTGATTTACTTGTTTTCCAAAACTCTTGTTTAATTTTGCAGGGAATGCAACACCATTTCATTTAAGGGTCATTTTACACAACCTAACAAAACTGACTTTGAGCTTGGTACGAATACCTAGTTTTGATTGTTACATTATAGAAATAGTAGCATTTTAAGCAACTCTACAGCCTCCTTCTTAGAAGGAAAATATACAAATTCTGCTTTGAAACTTTAATATTGTTTAGGATTGTTTACCAATGACTTCAGAAACAGTCTTTTGAGCAGTTCTTTATGATAACACGTAGTTCCAGGATAGGAGCTTGCCATTGCCAGGAAAAAACTAGGAGAAATTAAATCTCTTTGAAATGCTGCTTTAGCCAAGATGGAGACCAGTCAGCGTAATCTTTCTTTTGTACTGCGTCTTACAAGCTCATTCCGTTTCAACTGAGCTCACAAAGATCTACTCTTCCTGATATCAGGAAACATGCCAGCTTTCTTTACGTTTGCGTCACAACTTTGAGCTGCAGAAAAGATAAAGAAATTATGAAATTAGGAATGTTACGACATATGAGCGTCTATATGAAGTAACCACGGACATTCGAAGCAAAACATCTGCAGTAGTTGTAGTACCTCTCCTTTTCCCTCCCCTACATTGCAACCTACCACCTCAAACAAAAGTAGGTGGGTGAATATGCTAAATAGCGTCGACAACCATCTACAGTTGTACGTTTCTTCTATTTATAAAGGGAAAACTCTTTCGAATCAGTTAAAATCAGTTGCAATAAATGTCTTCATTGAATGTCTTAACAAACCACCACATCATATGACAAAGTGCATTGTTAGTGAAACTCATTTTCCCTTCTCTTTAAAAAATCTGCAATGGAAACACATAGCAAAAACGTGCAGTACACTTGCACAGAATTGTGATAAATTACAATACTTACTTTTGCATAGGTCTCTCAAATATGTATTTTCTCTCTCTAGGTCCTCTTCTCGCAATTTTGAGTCCCTTAAACTATGTTCCAATGTTTGATATTTCGTCCTTACCACCTCTAATTCCTCATAAAGTTCTCCCTTTGAGATATTACTCCTATCAAGTTCTTGATTTAAAGTGTAGCACTGCTCTTGTAACGCATCAATCATTTTCCCCTGTGTATGCACGTTTTTTCTGGTCAGTTCTAATTGATCCTGAATCTTGGAGCACTTTTCTTTCCATGATCCAAGTTCTTCTTCTAGTTTGATGTATCTCTGCTGAGATCCTACAAGTTGAGTATTCAAATTTTCCACCCTTTTCCTTGCATTCATGAATTTAATTTTTTGCGTACAGTATCTCATTTTTGCTGCTTCTAATTCTCTGTGGAGTACCTTGCAATACTCCTCTGACGAATGAAGGTCCTCGTTATGTAGAAGATCAGTTTGATGTGACATGCTCAATTTTTCTTGCAGACTACAGCAATTTTCCTTTGTTTCCTTTAACTGTGATTTTAAATTTTCACATTCCTGACGGTAATGACCCATCTGATCCTCTAATTTAGTACAATACTTTTTCGATTCTTCGAGTTCATTCATAACAATTTGGTAACGTTTTTCCGCTTCGTGCAAATCTGGTAGAGTATCATCATCTCCTTTCTCAGCTTCATCAATTAATCCATTCACTACAGATGGTGGTCTTAGGGCATCACGTTTACTCAAAACACGATGAGGTATTGTATATGTTCCCCTTCGCTTTACTTCATTTGATTTCATCAAAAGTCTCCATCGTCTTGCCAGTCGAAGAGCTTCTATCTTCTTCTCTAGCAAGTCTGGTATTAAACGCAAAACAATATCGAACTCGAAACTTCGATTTTTCAAGACTGTTTTAAATACTGTTAGCTCACTGGCTTTGCTAAACAATTTTTCATTAATTGGCATCGAGCTTAACAAGGTCTCCCATCTTTGTAAGCACCTCTCTAACGACTTTGGTATATCTCGAACTTGTGTATCCACGGTATCGAGACTAAAGAAATCGCAGAGAGGCCTGTAGATGTCTCTTCGAAATATACGCAAGATCTTTTCGGATTGTTTACAAAAGGTTTCGAAGTGATCCAATGGGTTTCCCTCTGACGTTTCAGACGAAGAGGATTGTCCTTGATCCTTATTCCCGGGACATGTCATATGTCTTGGAAGATTATTTACTTCCCAAACAGACAATTCACGAATATTCCTAATGAAAAAGGAGAAATAAAATGAGATGTGATACACTCTAGGACGTTGCTGAGAAATATTGAAAAGGCCCACATCTTAGTTTTGTGAGCAGCCACCAACGTAAGCTATTTTCGCGAGAACTGGACTAGCAGTGTTGTACGTCCTTGTCCCTCCTGTTTGCAGATCTGACTAGAACTACAAGATCAGTAGCAGAACCTCTAACTCTGTGAAATGTTGATCATACTTCTGCTGTAATAGCAACAGGGATTCGACACTGTAGCAAGACACGAAGTCGGTGAGGGTGGTAAGAGTAACTGCACATAACTCAAATGTTCACACTGTTGTGAATGTAAGAAGTTCTGACAAAGAAATGCCAAGAATAAACTAAGTAGAAAATGAAGCCTAATATACGAGGGGGTTGTACATCCCGATTACATTTGCTATTTCATATCATGATAATTGTTACAAAGGTAAACTGGCCCTTACAAGCGTTCCTGAACACCCAAAATATATCCTTTCCATTACGCCTTGGGGATTGACAATACAAGCTTATTTCTCTACCAATAGTTTCACAGGTATTTAATAAATATTGTTTACTGAATATTAGAAAATAACTCGGTAAGGGATTTTTCAAGGAAACACCTACAAATTAAAAGAAATTATGATAATTCCTTGCGTCACAAAGTCACCCGCCTTCCATAGCATAATTTCTCCGCGATGGCTGTCATTGTGAGAATAGTTATTTAAAGAGCAACAGGTCATTTCACTTACTAGCAAGCAAGGCTTTTGGGTTCGGGATACGAATTATTGCTTGGCGTAAAAATCGACTTATTAAGCTGAAAGCGAATTCTGAATTCTTACTAATAATTACGTAGACAAGCCAGCTGACTTTCATATGTGAAGTGACATGCTTGCGAGTTCTCACCAGATTCGATGGCCCTCATACAGTATAAAGCACAATCATTTGTGTTCTCATAATTTTTACTTTGTCAACCATTGGCAATCATTTTGCTGCTTAATAAGAAAATAAACTCTAATCTAACTTTTAGGAATACATCAGAAGCTAGCCTTGGTAATGTGATTTCACTCGAGCTTTGAAATTAACACGAGACAGAAAAATAAAGAGCATGCTAATAGATGCGGTCAGTAACATTCCACGTTTTTAATATTTACGTTATGTTACCCACATCATAGACGGGAGGCACAAATATCCCTGACAATATATGGTGAAATATAATACAACAAGGTCGGATGTAATACTTGGTACTAGCTTAAAATTCAAAAACATTTTTACGTTGACGTCGGGGTAGCACGTATATAAAATAAGTTGTTAGTTGCAGTTACGTGAAAGCGAATCTCAGTATATAACTAGTAGAAAGCTTGCTGGAAAACACTTACGTTATCATTATGAATGAAGGATGTAAGCAAGCTTATTTTGGAATGAAAATCAAACGGGAGATTAGCTGTGGTAAAGGAACGCATGACTTTGAAGTTTAAACAGATGGATAGGACAGAAGTCATGTTCCCGCACAGCAAAGGGCAATTTAATAAATAAGTGACCTACTCTCGCGAGGTGACTATTCCAAATGCACGATGATTCCAGGATGACCATCGTCTTGTGATCTTCTTAAGTTTCTTGTATAAGTCTTCTAGAAAAGCATCTCGATCAGGCAGAAATTTTCGTATCTCGTGTTCAAAAGACGAGCATTGCTCCGCTAGCCAGACTTCCCTGGCCGTTTGTGTCAATGTCTCGAGATCTTCAAACTGAAACGAAAGGCAGCGGTAAAGTAATGTTAATACTAGAGGTGCAAGAATGTCCCAAGTTTTAAATTGACAACAAAGTCCGTCGGCAAAGAAATACTAAGTACTGAGACGCTTAGAAAACCATGTTAGCGCTCAAAACAAAACGACGAGCCTCCGCCCTGCCTTAAACATATCGTGTTTTATATTTAAGTTTACTATACCGAGCAATGCATTTCTACGGGCGCTAGTATGTTCATACAATGTCCACTCTCGCTTAGACATAAACAAACCTAACAATCAAAGTAACTCTACATACACAAGGCAGAACAGGTTATGTATAACATTACTTACGATAATATGAGGACAGGACAATGAAGGCATAGCTTTAACTAGCTTTCTTGATACTGCCAATTCCAAGTATTTGTTTTCTAACTTACAGTAATCGACGGTTTTACTGGTTGGTCTTATCAATGGACTGTTTTTTATAACAAGTACATCTACGTAAGAGTTATGAACGTTTCGCTCTTTAACAGGAACTGAACACGCCGCACTCCTCCACAAAGTTTATTGTCAAAGGCGATACGATATTTAATAACTTACAAATGAAAAACGAGGCAGTCATTTCTGCACAATGGAGGCATATGCAACCGAAACAAGTAGTTTTCAATTAGACACAACGTCATTAGGTAAATAACAATAAACCTGAGTACATCACGTAGGCCTTTCCACAATTTATCAGAGTAGACGTGATGGTTATCATAAGACATTGGTGAAATGCTAGCAAGCATACTACATCACTGTGTTTGGCTTTTGTACTGCTTCTAAGACACACCAGTACAATAAACGCAGATTTAAGGAGCCAATTTTAACAGCTATTGTTTGCCCATAACGAAGAGACATAAGTGAATGCGAAACAAAGTTTTGTGGTTATTAACCGCTGCAGCAATGATGCTGGAACAAAGAGAGAGATTAAACGGATTCCTTCAACTACGCATTTTCGTGCAACTTGGCCCATGATCGATAGAAATCCACTCATTTGCTTTATGGTGCTATGACGTGCTTGCTTAAATTGTCTGTCATGGATTGCAACACTGCTAGGTATTTGGAGAACGGTCCAAGTTATTGTTCACTTTATGAAATATCGAAATTGAATTTTTCGAAAAAAAAGGAATGCAGTGTCCATCTTGAACTTAGTGGGCGGTGTTAAAATAACAAGTAATTTGAGTGTTGCAATGGTTATGTCGAAACAAACCACGCAAAATTATCATAGATCAAAAACATGAGTGTAGGAATCTCTGACACCTGGGACGTCATCGTCGAAGTGTCATCATCAACCACTGGTTGTGTTGCTATGCGCGTCAAATATTATCATTTTCATCTCATCCACTTTATTGAAGCAAAAATCTACGAGGCATGTATCTGAGTACGCTTTAAAATAACACGTTCCAAACAATTTCTCTTTCATTTTTCTTACTGCTATTCTCACATAAAACAAATTAATTTGAATCCAGTTCCAAAACTTGCTTTCGCGATGTCCCATAATGCAATAAAGGGAATGGTATGTGGTTTTTAATTCATCTGTTGAGTCATCCCATAAAGTTCTTAATTGCATCCAAGATATTCTGCCAGGACATGATTCCATTACAAACTAGTCACGAAAGAAACAAAAGACATATTGGCAGCAGCGGCGCAGTTAGTAAATCACTAGGTCCATGAATCCAAGAGGCTTAGCTGGAATCTAAATACAAGCGAAATTTGGTCACAATTTCGCTGTAAGCACCATATATCGTCCCTCGCCTCCCCGGTTGTTAAAACATAACCATAGAGCACTCTACAAACGTTGTCACCTATAATTATGTTATCATCATTTTGTCCAGCCTCGCAAGTCTAGGTCATTTTAGACAGCAACTGGCTCCTGTAGGAAGCTTCCCTCCTCTGCATCAAACCTTCTAGTTCGTATTTTTATCAATAGATTTGTGTGTTTTCATTAAAATAGGTCCGAGTTATTGACAGCGTAAAAGAATTTAAAGCGTTGAGACTCGAGACTTGAATTGCGATAACGAGCTTACATGCTTCGAGGGTAAGATTGTAATTCAAACTAGTAAATGTCGTCAGGCTTGTGCACATAAAGGAAAAATGAAAAGCGTAGTGCAATTCCCAGCTTTAAGTGAAACAATATCTATGCGAATATTTAAACCTAGGGAACCTCAGAACGCGGGTGAATGGGCAAGAGCATGAACGAAGGCCAACCAGACTTGTTAAAGACAAGAAAAACATAGGGTATCGAGAGAATAAAAACAATCTCTTTGTGGTACAAAACATGAAAAGCGCCTTAAAAACTTGCGACATTGCACTAAAAGGATACTTAAAAGCTTTTTTCGTCGCTCACTCTTCAGAGTATGAATCGTCAGAAAGGAAAGTATATATATGGCAACATTTTTTTTATAGGAAACATGTATCAAACCAAGTCAATCATAAATCATAAGTCAAGAAAGGAATAAAACGGAGAGAAAATGAAGAAACAAAACATTATTGGAAGAGTCCAAGTGAAGAAACGAACTCTTTCTACCTACAGAGTACTACTTTTCTTGTTTTAATGTAGACATACACTTGATGCCGTTCTGCCATAGGCCAACATTTACTAGAATATTCAGAATGCGCCAAAATGTATAAGGACGAGAATTTTCCTACAATTGGCACAGCTACATCATCCTTTCGTCTAAGTGCATTGGAGTCTGTCTACATTAAAACAAGAAAACTAGTATTTTGTAGGCAGAAAGAGTTTTTCTTTCACTTCTTATAATGCTTTGTTTCTTCATTATCTCTTTCTTTTTTCCTTTCTTGATTGTGACTACCTAGTTTCGCCAAAGGTTGCCAAAACTTTCCTTTCTGTCGATTAATACTCTGAAGAGCTTCAGACGAAAAAGCCTTTGAAGTATGTTTTTACCGCAATGTTGCAAAATTTCAAGGCGATTTAAAGAATAAAAAGCAAATTAGGGCTGGGAGCTCAGGACTTGGTACAGCAAATATGGAGTATGTTGGAAGTAATAGTGAAAGAAAGGGTTTGTTTATGTGTGTGCAAGGTTGCTAAGGTGAGTGCGCCTCGTTTCTTGGTAGACACTCAGTGCTGGTGGTTTTTACGTTCTGTTTAGGACAACAACGCATCCACGGTGAGTGGTAACGACATGTTCTTATGGTGACGTTCGTCTATAGGGTGTTAAACAAAGCATTCTAAAGTAAGTGTATCGTTGTGTAGGGTGTAGTCTTGTGAAGAATGTCTGTGTTCTCATATTGTGCCAATGGTGATCATGTAAACTTCAGTGACGTCTGCACAGTGGCGGCTGGATAAACAGGCGATGACCTAAGGTCCAGTCCCTCCATGGGACCTCGCGCTTCCATCAAATTTAATCTTGATGAGACGGAAACCAAGAGTTCTATGTTCATAAAATTAAAATTGGTTTATGAACTTAAGATTAATCATTAATAATGTATTATCGCAGTTTTGATACAAGCTACTTAAGCAATGTGTTGGTCGGGACAGAGGATATTGTAAAATGCTAGTGTATTGTAATATTCTCACCAACGGATTTCGTAAAACCTATATACTGGTTCCACTTAAGTACGCAGCCAGGAAAGATTACATTTTATGTAATAAACCCGTGGCAGTTTGGTGAATGCGGTGTTATAAAATCAGTAAGCAATAAGGTTGTGCCTTCACGATTTCATACCCTGCCATAGCAACAAAAATGTGAGCAAAAACAAATCGTTTATTGGATGTACATTGGTCGACAAAGTCAAATTATTAGTTTTACACTAGCTTTCCCAGTTGAGTTTCAGCTGAGAGCAGGTTTTGTTGAAATATCCGTTTTGCGTCTTTCACTTATACTTTGATTACATCATTAGTGTGAGAACGAGGCTGTAACTATACTATATATAGTGTGTGTGTTCTTTGATTAACTCAGTCGTGTGGTACGTGTTCGTAATGCGTGGTGTGTAAAGGATGTTCTTTGTTTAATACTAAGTAACTAAAGAGTAGAGCTTATGTAGTGTTTATTGGAGGCCCAACCTCTTGGCGATCTGCGCGACTTAAGTTTAAGAGCTTTGTCTCTTGGTCTCGTATTTGACATAAAAATAATTCTCAAAGTAATGAAAGTATCACTATTTTCATAACTGAAATGCATAAATTATAGTTTACAGATATGTAATCCAACAATTTAAACTTGATCCACTGGTGGATCAAGCCCCTGTGCAGCACGATCTAGTCTAAAACGCATTGCGGTCCTCGAAAGCATAGGGCCTCAAATACTTCATTCCGCCAAGGGTCCCGCATCCTGCGAAACGGCCAATGAGCCTGTTGGTTATACCTGCCGTTGTGACTATAAGTGGAGAATCTCTGCAAATCGAGAAGAAATTTTTGGCAAGAAAGTCTGTGCATGCGTAATTGAAATGACGGCAAATGTTTCAGTCTGTTGTTTTTGACGTAGGCAAAGAATAATTCTTTATATTTCTTATTTACTCAAGTCTTCTCCAAGTTGGAGCAAGGGTATCAGACTTAGCTTGGGTTATCATATTCCCATGGTATTCTCATTAATTTGATTCCCATTGTACGTTATGGGGAAGAACACTTAAAACTTTACTCAAGAGCTTTACTGGAAACTTAGTCTAAGACATTGCGAGGCAAAATTTACAATACTGATTACAACATATATAAACATATATATGATTATAGCCTAATATATATGGATATTGATTATGATAAAGATTAAATACATACATAATCAGTTCAGATCTGTCAAACCATTTGCAAAGTAAGATATCTGGAAAGATATCTCCTTTCTTTTGTGTGTTACGCGCGCAATTGGTTTAAAAAAAGAATGATACTTCATGATGTTTTCATGTGCATTTTGCAAAGTTTTTTTTTTACAATTTTTTACTCGTTTAAATACATGTATGTTATTTGACATGAGCGTGTTGCTAAAAAGGAATTTTAGAAAAATGCATTCAATAACAATTCCGATGAACTATACTACTAATCATTATCAATAAAAATAATGATACGAAGGAACTTACGAAATATTCTTTGACCTTTGAGGACTGCCTCATTGATAATCGAGGAAGCTGTAAGAGTCTTCCCTCTCCTCTATGAAATATAGGCCTTTCTGTCTGACATGGCAGAAATTTGATATCGGTAACACTACCTGTAAAGTAAAATGAACAACAATTAGCCAGGATAACACTGAAACTGTGCAAATGTTAAGTTGCGATCTAGTGAGATTATGGCAAGATTTTACACTGTGTCAAGAACTAAGGTAACAATGCATTTTACATGAGAAACTTAGTAATAAATTTAGGCAGTCTTAAGTTGATTTGCTCCAAGTACGTTACGGATATCTGCAAGAAGTTTCATGAACATTTACTAGCCATGCCAGTAGCAAGAAAACTATGCAAACGAACTTGTCTGAACAGCAAAACAGACAGACTGAAAGACAGACAGACTGACAGACAAAACGTCATAGTAGAGTGATAGATTGTAATGAATGAAACTGAAAGCAAGACAGAAAGAAAGTGATTTGGGCGATTTCGGCATCAATGGTCGAAGTTTATGAGGGCACAAGAGAGAGATGTCTTCAATGCCTCATTCCCTCTGAAACTGGGTTGATCTGTCTATACTTTTTGATTATTCTTCCTTTAATAGTCAAAATCAAGTCTTGCTGTTTAGATAGGTAATAGTCCATTACGTGTGTTACCCGCATTAGCTGTAGACCACGTACGTTGCGGAAAGACATTGTGTTCATGACCACACATGTGTAGGGTATACGCTCTTCATCCCCAAGCGCCATTGTATGCTACGGCATATGGTATTTGCATGTGTTAGTTTAAACCAAAACAACGAGACATGAGCACTTCCAACACTGTTATTACGTGTTCCCAATTGCATCTATAGGCCTACGTATTATACGCTACGACAACATTTGCCGTTTAAATCTTATTTTGAGCAAGGAAAGGATTGCATTTACACTAGTCTTATTATTGATTTTCAAAGGACAAATCCCTATACCGACAACATCGGTCTCATGTTTTCTTCCAAAAGCACATCAACTGCCTCTAGAATTTGGCACGGTTTTTATTGAGGACCTTGATGGTAATTTAATCATATATTGCCTTCAGAGTATTCATACTAAACAATAAGGCAGTAATTTCAGTTTTTGAATTCATCTCGCACTAAAATAAATCAAATATAGTACACAGAAGCGATCAATTAAATGCTTAGGAACGATACAAAACCAGGAGACAAATAGGAGTAGTCCAATAAAAGCAAGCATAGACCGAATGAATTTCTTTTACTTTGTGTAAATAGAAAAGTCACAAAAGCCAACATCATTTTACTACAAGTGCATGCATCTTTCCTATTGAATACGTAATCAGTATCTTAAACAACCCTTATCCTTTAGAATGCAGATGCATTAGCTGAACAAAATAAATATGCTTTGCGGATATATGTTGGGACTTGAAACTCATTTGCGCGAGAATGCATATAAAAACATATGCCATTTAACAGTCATTTGACATTGTCAAATATAGGCTAAAACCTTGCATACATGACATGTAAATAATTACGCAGGGGCCCTTATGTAAACCAGAGCGTCGATATTCGAAACTCGGAGCATATAAACAGCTACAAGTTGATTATCCAGCGAGCCCTTGGCTTTGGCTGATCTCTGTTACAGGAAGCTCGTAGCAAAAACGAGGCATTGACTATCAGCTAAAAATGTCCTGTTCAAAAGACAGGCCCTAGGTTATCTGTGGCTCAAAAACACCGCCGTGACAAGTCACAATTAAGGCTTGCATATAGGGACTGCAAATTCCTTCCATAACAAGGAAAAAGTGGATAAATGTCCTAGGCTTCTATAATTTTGCAACTGCGTCACTAGCATCAAGGAATTGTCACGTGTACAAATTGCTGACGGGTTAGCCCACAGACTTAAATCTTGTTATTTATGACAGTTCCCTGCTAAATGACCCATGTGAAAGATTGGTACTGGTGTCTGGCACTGCTAGCAATACTCTTCTATTCGATTGCAAAATCAGTTGAGTGCACTGCATCTGATTGTTGTCTAAATGCATACTTTACAATATGTAATACTTATGAGTTATTCTGTTCCTGCATGAATCAATGAGCTAAGTCTTTCGGAAAGTCTACTTTTTATCCTGCTTTTCACACTCTAATTTCAAGTATGAGTTGTTTATGGTCCCAGACGACAAAAAAAAAACACATTACATACCTCATGACTTAAGACCAACTAGTCTTGTAGTGGAATCCGGAAGGACTTTACGTTTGAAATAAAGCAACAACCATTGAACAGTAATGATTGGTATTTCTGGAGATACATCTGATGTGTTTACCATAGAATTTGACAGGACAATGACAAGGTCGATAGAGGGCCACAAGGAAACGATTCACCGACGAAAAATTATCTTTAGTAAAGAAGCAAACCCTTGGGCTTTCTTTGTGGTCAATGGCAAAAAATCGTCGAAAGACGTCGAGTCTAAGATCGCACTCTCAAATAGTCAAATTAGTCAACTTAAACAGTTCTCAATAACATCTTATCTGATGCGGTTTACTACTGATAGAAAGAGGTGAGTTTGTTGTCCAAAGAAATTATAATCTCGCATACGCAACGCAATCCTTACGTGTGCGGATAACACAATAAAACAAATTTGTTTCGGACCTGAGCACTTCTTAGGTTCCTTTAAATTGTATCTCACTCACTCAAATACTCGAGTGTTGTCATGGACGGACCACAGAGCATCACCTCAGTCTTCTTTCAGTTATTTGAAACTTATCTAAATATCAAATATATAGCAGAATGGCCCGGAGGAATGCATTGGAACATTCTACAATCGAATACAGCGTAGCAGCATAACAACAGAGAAGAGTATTTAAACTAGACATTTCAACTTTCAATAAATTATACTCAGAATCAAATGTTCAGGAAAATCCTACAATAAATTAATGATGTCGTTTACTACATTCGAAGGTCTCCACTAGTCTTCGCTGTTGTCAATGATTAAATCATCTACATTTTCCACATGTTGCTATGATTTGATAAGAATGAGAACGAGAATCATGCGCTGGGAATAAAGATAACATTCTTGCTTTTACAAGGCCTGCAGCTACAAGGCCTGTAGCTACAAGGAACAGGGGCCCTGTTTTCCATACATACAATGTGATATGTGCTGAGTGACGGCTCCTTGATCCATTCAACAACTTAAATAGTGTAATTCGAATACGTTTTTCCTCCGCTAAGATGAGAATCATCCGCCATCTCATGGGGGTTCTAGGTCACATTAATTCATCTTCTATAAAAATATTTGTGGCATTTCTTGATCACCAACTGTGAATTATAAAGAAACTGCTCTTTTTGTCTTATAAGGATGCCTTGCTTTCCGTAAACTAAGAATAAGTCAAAACCTTGCACTGTGACAGCGGAAAGCTCAATATGTGCTCTCTTAACTAAAACGATGGTTCGAAAATACAAAATCTACAAAAAGAACTCAGATACATTTCAAAACAAGCTTAACACAAAAACTATAAACTGATCTTGGTTGATAAAAATTGCAATGATCAATAACAAGTTTATGTAACATGCTGATGATATGCCATTATTAAACAATCAGCATGTGACTTACGCCCTGTTTAGCGATGTTTTGAGAGGATGAGAACCTGAACATCTCTATATCATACAAAAGTAACCTATCCTGTCCACCGAGTAACATTCATTCGATAACAAGAAATGCTACAATACTAAACTACTATTCCTTCTGTCTCGCCGGATCTAAGGGAATTGCTACCGTAACGACTAATAACATTCATATTCTGTACGCTTAAAGATGTTGTAACCTTTCCTAACTGAGTAAATTAGACTCCACGTACCTTCCATAATTGACTTTTATCTCTGTCGTTATAAAATCGCCTATCCTTAGATCCCTTCGCAGTCAGATATAGCTAATTTTAACCTGTAGATTGTGAAATGAGAATCGTCTATCGTCCTTATTTCTTCTAATGCCCGTAAATAGTTCCAGCCACGAAGGGCAAAGCATCGCTATAATTTAAGACTGATTCCTGTACTTTCCAAAGATTGCATTGGACTTGACAGATGGCAGCCACTTAGTGGATGTAACCCACGTGTAGGGCATTAAAATGGCCTCGCTATTAACTGCAGCTATGTTTTGTTATCACACTGGCATTCAATTCTAAATGATTTGTAACTGGAAGCTTTGTTGACTGCGGATTCATCCTCCAATAATAGGTCATTAACGCTTCGCTTCTTCCACACGAACAAAGAGTTTAAAATCCTCAGACCGTGATAAAGTTCCAGAGAGCTTCAAGAGTATCAAAGAAAATGCGAGTGTTTTCTAACAGACTAGTTCAATACATTTACTGGAAGGTCCTTTCCGAATTCCAATCCCAACGCCTTACTTCATATTACGCAAGGAATTTCTTCACGCATTTGATTTCTCTGTAATGTTGCCATGGAGGTCACTAAAACCAGGCTGTGAATCTCAACCTTACAACCAATTTCCTGATATCATATTTTCCGAGAGTAAACATAAAATGCAGGTAACGGAATGAAAACCCCAGGAAAGCCTGTTGTGAGCTTGCTGTTATCTGCGCAAATGTGCGTTGATTAGTGAGTGAAAGACCCGACAAATTTGTTGGTCAAAGAATGATCAAATCCATCTGCAAAGGCAAAAGAATGTCTACAATAACTATAGATGAATTCGGACGAAGCTTCAAAGCTAGACATTCAACACCGAGACGAAAACAAAGCCATTGCCGACTTGTCGAGTTTCTTAATTCGTGGATGAAAAATAAAGAACATACTTTCTGTTGCGTGACCGTGGACTAATATTTTGATCTTGTAAGTCGTGAAAAACTCCTTATCCCGTCGGAATACTCTTCGACTGTTCTTATCATCCGCAGTATTAATGGAATTTAAAAATGAAAGAGGGCAGTTACTCAAACTTCGTGAGACAGTGAGGACAGAGAACCCACTCACGAAACCTCGATCTCCATTTTAAGTCTGATAAAATCATTTCTGCCTAGTTGTCGATGTACTTGCCATTGTCAAATGGAAGACCACTACAACACCTTGAACACCCAAATGGTGATACCAATGGCACATCTGTCCGACTGGATAACTTTAGGCAAAAGTATTTGGTAAATGCAATGCTCAACGATGCCGTGATTAACACCTAGAGATCAGTGTCTCATCAGATTCACACAAAGCAATACGCCATCAGCGTATGTGTAAACAGCTTAAAGCAAACAAACAGAAAAGTATTTGGAGGAATTACGCAACGCTTTACAAATATTTTGACGGTTGTCAAATAAGTTACTGATGTGTTTCCCTGTCCTTGTCACGTGCTCAACAAGACCAGCGTATTTCAGTGTTGCTGTTGTTGTTACTGCAACGGTCTTGCTTTTACTTAACTGTTGCGTAACCCACATGTTGTCGTGCAGTGTGATGGGAAACTCGTTTGACTTAACTTCTCTTTTCTATGTCGTCTTGCAATCGTGTCAATCATTTTACGTTTCAGTCATGTTATGTTGACTCGCAATAGACAAAATGGCACTCGTTGCAGTTGCTAAACTGAACCATGAAAAATATTGACAGAGTTGCTTAACGTTTAACATTTGAAGAAGTCTCTTCACGCAGCCTGAAACGAGTAATGGGTGCACAAACCCCACTAATGAAGTTGAAGAAGGGGCGGGAAGTTATCTGATGTAATTGTGACTAAGATTAACTCAACAAATACTGGTTTGCTTTCTTATTTAGATAGCTTAACTAACAACAGACAAAAAGACATGCAGGATTAAAGCGAGATTACTGCCAGTCAAAAATCCGGTTGTTTTCAAAGTAGGCGAGTTACAACTTATGCTCTTATCAAGTCCTGATCCCCATAGGTTAATTTTTGAGCAAAAGATGTCTCTGTTAAGACAAAGGATTGCTTCTGACCCTATGAATAGGCACGTCTAAAGGCTGTTTAGGATTGCTATCCCAGAGCAGGCGTTGATCCAGCCGAAAATCTGACTGATGCATAGGTTAAAAATATTGCTTGCCATCAAAGATTGCTGAAATAAATTAAAGAAATTTTTTGGCCCCTGGCATAATCAAAATATCAATCATCAGCATTAAAAAGAGGTTTTGAGCATGGAAATTTGGGCAGCCTGAAACATTAGTAAATATTTCTAGAAAATCCAGAACTTTGGCTCGTAGGCAACAAAATAAAATTGTACACTTGTAGTTACTCAGCTTTCTGTAGAATAGCTGCCTTAAAGTAAAACCCTTTTGTACTCAAGGCCTTGATGTTGTTTACGTTTGGTATTTTTTTATCTTTTGTTTGGGTAGATTTATAGTTTATTTAAATGTTTTTAAACTGGTATTTTAAACTATTGTCAATGAAATTCTTGTTCGTGTTTTAGTAATCAGCATATTTGGTATGTTGGTGTGGCCTGCTTAGGCCTAGTCTTGTTATTCACAACTTTACTGTAAACAATTGCATAAGTCAACTCAAATTCTTACCGGCTGTCTACTTTGCTGAAGAGACAAACTCCTGTTCTTATTTGAGTCAAAGTCGTGCCTCTGGTTGTGTCAAATTTTGAAAAAAGTGAAAGTGAACACTGATTGACCAACAGGATGATCTGCAGATGTCAAGTAAAAATTAATTGCCTCCCAGAGATGAATAACCTATTGGCTTTTTGAAAATATAGACCCGTCTAATGCTCAGATTGCCATTTCATAGGGGCTGTTGAAAAAGCAAAATTGCTCTACAAAATAGAGGGTCGTAAGCACTCTGATGTTAGGGATACGAGTGGGGGTAGATATACAATGATGCATACGATGAAAATTGCCGACGAGCTTGTCGAAAACAAATGTCGATTTTCTTGGTTTCGATTTCCTTTCCTTTCTGACCTATGCTATTGCAGAAGTTGCTGAATCCGCCCCTGCAGAGGAGAGGTATGTAAATGTAAGTGTAGGCCCCTACTCCCTAACATCATGTCCACTTTGCTTTACATGATTTTCTGCACCTCACTGCTGAGTATATCACTCACGTTTTTTTCAGAAATACAGTCATCCACTCTCATTTAAAGAAGAACGTGTTCAGCTGTCTAATGCCTTTCTTCGTGTGTTTTCCTCAATTCATGCTTTAACCACCAATGTTTAGTATAACGGCTTCTAATTCACAATTTAAAAGTCTTTGTCAAGAATCATCATATCCATTTTTCCTATCTCTTGATCCAACCTGAATTGCCTATTGCTCCCTCTGTAAGGGCGTGGTCCGCACACATTTCTTCAGGACCTCCCAAAATACGCAGTTAACTTTTTCTTAACATTAGTTATGCAATGACCTTCACGTAAACATCACAGGAGGTATAAAGAGGGGTATCCAAATCCATAGGGGGGCTCAAACATATACCTGAGATACTATTTGCTAAAGAGCACCGCATCAGCCGTTTTATCTTTCCAGAAAATCACAACAAATATTATGTAACACCCAACAGTGACTCCCAATGTCTTTCACACGACCTTTACAAAACCAATAACAGCCTGTATTGTCAAGGGGTGAGAAATCAGGTTCCAGAGCAAATAAAATGGCCCCAAGGTAATACCCTCAGAAGTTGCAGAATCATAGCACAGCAATTCTTCTACTGAAGTAAAATTATCCATTCGATTGCACTGGCATTGCCACGAAGACCAATGTACTTTTGTCTGGGAGTCCAGATGGCAATGCACCAGAGTAGTTTCCTCATAGGGCCAAGGTAAGACAGCTACTGCACCCAGTCATGATTACACAACTAATTTTATGACGGTAGCCCCAGGCCACCAAGGTGTACACTCGAACTTTCAAAATAAAGTATAGCAAATTAAATGTCACATTGAAGCAGATTATCTTTCACAATTTGCACAGAGCGTTTGCAAATAGGTTCCACCAGGCAAGAAAATACTTAACACGGCTCACAAGACTTTCCAACAACAAATCACAGCAATTGATATTTTGGGACAACAAACAAAAAGCTTCTTTAAAAAGGCCTGAAAGCACGCATCCCGACCTGAGGTAGTGTTTATTGGGGAACAAGACTGAACCAGGAAAACGTTTAACACTTACAATACGTTGGTAAAGCAGACAACGTAACATATTGTTCGTTCCATAGCCTCATAGTGTGGTAAGTGTCCCTAGTCACGTGGCCTAAAGGAACTCGTGAGAACTAGGGGAACAAACTTCAAACATACCCAATGTCATGGGTCCCAAAAATACCCACAAGACTTAGCAACGTAGAATGGAACAATAAAATATAACAGCATTGTACTGCCCATTTTTGACCAGGTTGGTGCAAGGGCACCAGACGCTAGTGCTAAAATATTTTATGATACACTTCGTTTCACATGTCTAGAAAGTAGCGATATTACTAATATAATCCCTTTTTGCTCTTCACCGGCTAATCTCCCCCTTTCCATTATTCTTTACGCTGAGCGTTTTAATTCTTGATCTCTTCCTATCCATTTTGCAGAAAATTGTGAAATTGCAAATTATAAAGAAAATTAGAAAAGTAGCAGACTTGCACCTCCATACCAAAGGATGTTCAGAATTGACACGGAATTGACTACTACTGCTATTACTACTACTAACAAGACGACTACTACTACTACTACTACTACTACTGCTACTACGACTATTACTACTACTACTACTACTATTTTGACTATTACTACTACTTTCTACTACTACCACCACTAATAATCGCAGCATCTGGTGTGCTAGGCAATGCCCACCCGAAATGGGTTGAAGCTCTAGATGCTGAGATCATTCCACAGACTTTACTAATTAATATTATAAGAGGTAGTACAAACATCGTTAGGTCAGCACTTTCAACAATTTCGCAAGGCAAAAGAAATTTAAAAGTTGTTCTTCAAAGGCATAGCCGATGGAAATGGCCTCTTCGAAAGTTACTACTACTGCTTCTACCAGCAGTATATCCTCTTGGTGTACTAGGCGTGCACAGCACATCCTGGAAATATTATTGCCAAAGTTTGTATCACGTTATGGTTATCATTTCAAAAGTTGTAAACTTTCGTGACCGACATTTCGAGAGGTCCTTCTTCCATCGTCAGGCTAGAATTTTTCAAGCATTTGTATCAAGTTATTTTTATCCGTCAAAACTACAACCAAGAAAGAGAGTCGCACATCTTGAATTTCCGTCTTACCATTGCTGTGTTCAGCTAGTGATACCAGCGATTTTAATAGTCCGTCACCAAACGTTTTTCTCGTGATGACACAGAGCTTTAAGTGTTGGCTTTTGTGGTAATGCTTCACTCATGAGTAATATATATTCAACGCATTAATGTGTCTACTAAAATAACCAGTACTTTTATATACATATCGCAATATGTCTTGTTCTTAAACTTAAGTTATCACCCCAAGCTATGGTCATCAACTTACAGGCATAATTTTTATTTCACTGAAACAAATACACTACTTGCTTGTCAATTAATCTCACCTTGGAGAGAATGAGAGAAGTGACGTTTATTTTTAATCGTGTCAAACACGTAAGGATCTCCGTTTAAATATTGAGACAGCTTTGCCACTTCGTCTCTACGTGATGCTCTCCTTCCTTTCTTTCAAATGCTATATCTTTGTAAGAAACTGGGGTTTTAGAGCTCAAATTAGTTTGAATAGCCTATGCAAAAAGCTAACTCTCATTTAAAGAATCGTTTAAGAAAACAAAAATAAAGCATCCTCATATCGAAAGGAATATAATAGAAATGACTGAACTATATGACAAGAAAATTTTATCAAACAGCAAATGCAACCGACAAGCTGAATCTGCTAGAATTGACGTACCTGATATAACCCTGTCTTGAAATTCTTACTCTAAGTATCGAGGTATCATTGCTCAAAACTGTCTTAAGAAAGGGAGGTTGCTCATGATGCTAAAAAGCTTACATGTGTTTATTTATCAGTGGTTTCCATGGTAATTTTATTTATTGGTACGTAATCCCTCTTCCTAGTGATTCGTGAAGCAGTACCAGTACATATGTAACACCCTTTGGACATTTGTTGACTACTTGAGAGTCCAAATTGCAGGTACTTGAGCTCAAAACATGTTAAAGTATTTGCAAATTGTATTGTTCACCCTATCCTGTAGCAAAAGTGCTCTCAAACAAAATTAATAATGTAAACTAACATAACATCAGTCAAAATAGCATAAACGATAAAATGTTGCAGTTTTGCTGCATCATAATAATCAGGAAACCTTTTTACCCCTTTGGGATGTCTCAGACACGAAATTATGTCAACGATAAAAAATAAATTCATGTAACACTCACATGAGTAAATAGCTAGTTATCTTGGTTTTTAAAAAGGGTGTCTTTGGATATAAAGCATTTTATTATCACACTGTCGAATAGATGCCGAGTAAAATACTATAATTTAGAGTGCCTAGTTGTCCAAATTACTCGTAACGTTTCAAAGTCCTCGGCTATAATATTGTTTTCAAGGGGAACGTTTAAATGGTAAAAGTAGTCTTTTACAATTCTTCAACCAGATTCTATTTTCATTATTTTGGAAATTAAAGTCTGCTCTGCAAATTTCAAATTAATTTGGAGCAACGTCTAAGCCTACAATTTAGTATAATCAAGTGGTTTATAGCCTCTGGAGCACGCATGCGTGCAAAGCGACATTGCGAAACACCGCTTATGATAGAACTTGTAAACTTCTTAGAAGCCAAAGTCACTGGCAGATAGATAGTACTGTTCTTGAAGAAAATACTTTGGTCTGCACTAATAATTTCTTTCTCGTCCAAACATTGATATCTACACAAAATACCATGCAAGTTAACGAATCTGACAGCAAACTCTGGACTTCTTGCTGTAAAAAATTAATTGAAAGTTGTTTACTTTCAAATGCTTAGAATGATATTTTCTTGTCGGTGTTATCCCACTCTTTTATTTCACCATTTGATGAGAACTGTCGGGTTTATTTGTAATATCCTCTTTTCAGAAATAAAATAGCATTAAGGCAAGTGTTTGCTATGAGTTTTGTCAACAAATTATTCATCAGTCAACTCTATTAGAACCAAGTATGGAAATCTTTTAAATCTTTTAATTTTTGTGACTAAAATGAAGACTAGTGCATAATAAAACTACAAAATTTTTATAGTATTTGGCACTGTGTTTTTAAAATCGATGAAACTTTTGTAAATGGAGAAACCCTGGTCCAGTTCGAATTAAGAATGTAGGAATAGTAAGAAACTCAAAAGTTTTTAAAACCTAATCTTATTTTATGCATTTTCATGCATTGTCGTCTATCATTTACTTTTCTGCAAATTTTGCGTCCTGCATACTCGAAAAACGTACTTCCCTCTTATGTGAAAGGTTTATTGAAAAATAACAATTTACATGTATAATTAGAACTTTTCCCGGCATGCTCCCTATCGTGGATGCAAAACACATTAAACGTTTTTGAAAACCCTAGTCTTTTTGACTCGAAGAAACGAACTCCCGAAGAAGCTTACGACGCATGACATGATAAACTTCAAATCAAAACATATTGTTCAAAAAATTGTTGCGTATGGAAACAAAAACTAAAAATGCCAGTTTACTATGATATCTCAGACATAAATTTTACACAGAGGCTGAATCACTCCCAGAGTCTTACCACTGCGGAGGTGACCGATCCTTGGTAGCAATATGTTGTGAATGAAATTAAAGTGCATGGCGCGGATTAGGATTGTCTCCAAACAGTAATGAGAGTACACTGTGACAAAATACATGTTATAAGTTAAGGTTGATGTCCGGATTCTAAGCGTGCCAAATGTTCCCTCTAACAAATACCGACAGCTGATTTATTCATGTATTACTTATGCTCAAGCAACAAGCATGCAAGACAAAAAACTCAGTATTGCTCACATTGAAACATCGGGTACAAAGAAATCAACGAACCCAAGTTTGCTTATGTCCAAATTACAATAAATTAGTTACAAATAAACCATATTAAATACTTAACAAAAATCATTTAAATTGATCTAACTCTAGCTACTTATAGTTAAATACTATGTCCCAAATTGCTTGCTTTTTAGCAGCCAATATTGTATAAGAAGACTGCACTATAAGCTATCAAGAGCAGCGAAAGGGGCAATGACTTATCACTATTGTACAAAAAATAATATATCGTTATGACCAGTACTTCAATAGGGCCTGACAGTTATAATTAACAAAATGCTCCTACTTTGATATCATACTTGCAATATTATTTCCATAGTGGCATTACTTATGTGCGATATAGATGTTTTAGCTTAGATAACTACATCAATAAGAGAAAAGAATTCTACAAGAACCTGTGTCTTAATTGAATGTTGTTTGTTATGACAACACAATGCTTTCATTATCATATTTGGTGTTCGATACCAAAATAGTTCACTAATAGCAAGCTGAGAAACGCCGAAACAGGGAAAAGAGTCCGAAAGCTCTGTTACTAGTTTCCTGCTTATTATTCAGAAACTGTAGGTGTTCAAAAAATATTATGACCGGACTGCCTTCGACGTCTACTTTGTTTGCTCTTATCGGCAGGGTTCAATCTAAACCTCGAATCTAGAACTTGCCAGTGGACAAGCAAAGTAAAAAAGGAATATCTTATGCCTTCTGTCACAATTCATAATATCAGTAGCTAAGCTGCCTCGTAAAAATTGTAAAGAGTGGAGTGAATTTTGCAATGGTGAGACTTGGAGCTCCGGTGGTCATAACCATCCTTTTACTCCTGTCCGCAAAAAAAGCTGTTCAAAAACATGCTTATCACCGAGATATAAGAAAATAGAGACCAGAATTGTGAAGCACAAATTGATTTCAAAGATCTCCACTTCATTCTTTTTACTTGGCAATGAGATGCAATAAGTTTGCCTTGGGATTTGGGATCTTTTTCTTCATTTATAATCTACGACAAAATAATCAGCTGACGAGATGCGTACGTTGTCAAAGATACAAAAACAAATGTATTCACACAAATATATTGAACTGAAGACATGTAAGAAAGCAATAAATGCTGTGCGGAGTTTTTACTAGTATGGCATTCACGATCGGTATCGCTGTTGTTTCGTTCCTTACAGACTACTGCAGAAAATGTTTGTTGATTTTTTGATTTTATCATTTGAATTACATGAAAATAATTCCTGTCTTCCGTATTCGTAGTTACATTCTTTGAGCTTTGCAACCTGATAGCTTTGTTTTTAATTAACTCTGTATGGTATATGAAACCAAAGACTGTGAGAATTGATCAATAATCCAATATTCTGACATCAATTAATGGAGCTTGTTTATTTCCATTGGAACTTGATCTCTTATTAATGTCATTTACAAGTATCATTTGTCAAAATAAATACAAAATAGGAAATGAAAACTGTTCTTTGTTTATTCAAATGTCACAGTAACAGTTGTAAGTTTTTGAATCAAGACTAAGATTTCTTTTCAATATCGTCATGTTCTTCATCCAACGTTTGTTTCGGAATTGAATATTGGTAAAATTGAAGGCCTTTGAGGCCAAGATTTCTTGAATTTAAGCTAACTTTAATTTTCCTCCAATCCCATGTAGCTACTATGGTAACAATTCACTCCTAACAAATATCAAACAATGAACTAACGTATCCGCTATATTAGCGTATGTGCACAATATTTAATATGCATACAGAGTGTGCAAGGTAATGTATTGACTTCTAGTACTTACGTTGGATATAGAAAATTGCACAAAAATACTTGTTGCTCTGAATTGTAAGCATGAGATTCGTAAGATCCTTGCATTCCAGCGACATGTCCATCGTAAAAATATCAATCAGGGGCATATGGAAAGTCGCTGGCGTCCATGTATATATACACAGTTTGCCTTCTCAGCTCAGCATCGTAAACAATCGATATATTATCAGTAAATTCGATTTTCTTATCTTTTGAATGCTCGACATAGCTGTCGTGGTCTACTGGAGAAGATAACAATCTTGCTAACCAGAGGTTTAAGTTTTGAATCCTAGTGGCAACAAGATAAAGATTGTTAGCTAGAAAAAGTAACGGGGGGTTACTCCTTGCTTTCTTGCAGCTCTTCCGTACATCCTGTGTAATTTATCAGCGTAGTAAGGATCGTATTAATGAAACTTTCTAGGGTCAAATTTCTCTTATGCGACAATGAATTGACTATTTAAACTTTCTATCATTTATAGTCTTACTAATTGTACTAATTCTTGTACTAATTCATAACAATGCTACTCTGTTCCTGCAAATACTTACTTTACTTATTGTTTTATCATTGCCAATACCTAAATTCAGGTGACAAGAAACGTCTTCATCAAAGAAATAATGCAAAGATATGTGCTTCTGGTCTGACTAAGTACTTTAATTGAAAAGTATGCAAATAAAAGTCTTACGTCTTATCTTATAAGAAAAAGTTTCATAATCAAATTATTTTTGCGAAGAAACGTAACCAACGAAGATTTATGCATCAGTGATTGCCTGTTGTTACGCAAAAGTGGCTGTCTAAGAAAAAAAATTTTGAAAGTTACACGTGCAAGTGAAAAGTGACTTGGTGGTAACCGGCATTTTTCCTGAATGCGAATGAAAGAAGTCGCGTAAACAGTTAAAAAGACGATTTCATGCTTCTAATGTACTTGTTCCAGGGCAGAGATGCTTTCCTTTTTCTTTGCATTCAATTGTAAACAATTCTCTGTGACTTAATTGTTTCTTTCCTCACAAACATGCTTGTCTTTGCGTATGAATAAGCTGCACTTGAACATGTAAATAAATTAACAATGTCATCAATTCAGTTTGAGAACACAATGAATACAACGGGTCTGAGTAAGTTAATCAGGTGCATATGAGAAAAAATGTTAAGAGTAATATTTTTATACGGTCAGAATCTAATAAAGAAGCGAAAGAAAAAAATAAAGCCATGAGTGCTATTAGTAGAAAAGTATTGAATGCTATTTTCTGGCTCATAACTACCAGATATAAAGTTGACTTTATTGCATATTCTAGTAGAAATTGCTTCGAAAATAGAAGAATTATCAATACTTTGAGCAATGTCTACAAGTTACTTTTGCAGATATACGTTGTAGAAAGCAGCTTACTTGTACTAATCTCGATGCTCAAATGCTAGCCTTGAATACATAAAAGTGCCATAAGAGATCATTTTTATTGTGAAATTAAATCTTATGGTCAATTTATTTTATTCTTTTTTAAACTGTACATAACAAAATATGACCAATTTGAGTATAATAGGATAGTATAACATACTATATTTCACCTACATCTTTGAAAAGTCGTCTGAGAAGTAAGAACGATAAACATTTGCTAGAGACAGACAATAAGTCACGACAATCGTGTTTGGGCTTTGCTTAAAAGAGCTTATCGTTGAGTTTTTTGTATGCTTAACTGATGAGACGCAATACTTATTTAGAACATAAAGCTTGTTAATACACCAGTGCAAATGTTAAAAGCACACTAGCTACACTACAAGGATCGTCTTCATTTACCTTTAAAATTATTAGTTGGCAGAGTTTCAAGTGACATAATAAACCGATTTCTAAAATTCACTCGAACTGTGACTATGGTCACTTCAACCAATACCTTTAATGAAACAATTTGCTCACCTGTAAATCAAGAAACTTTCTGATGTTTATAGGATCCAACGAAAAAGTCCACTTCCCAAGTGAGACTGCTTACCTACTGACCAACCTGTTCCCTATTGGGGCTCGGGTGACAAATGAACACTAATTATAAATTCAGGTTTATCACAAAAGACAGCAAAATCATGCGTGAGTGTACACAGTGAAGTTAAAATACGATAAACAATTCTATCATCCTCACTGCAAGCTTATTGTTAGATAGAGCTTTAATCGTATTATTAGTCGATGGTTTTCATGCTTGGTTTCCATGATGAGGCATTTTCTCATTGAATCTGATAGATACTAGGACTTTTCAAGTTTAGTATCCTAACAAAAAGCTAGCGGGATTGTTGGTGAGGTTTGCGCAAACCAGCTGCTAAAGAGCGGTTTTCTTGAATTTGTACAAGTGACATGCAAAATAGCAAAAAGCAGAACTTTTGCTTTATCGTCTTTAAAATCGGTTGATGGTTATAGCTGCTTGTTCAGTGTACATGAATATCTAAAACAGCTACAAATGATCAAAGCTCTTACATATGTAATACTCTACTTGTATTTTTGAAGCACATTCAAGTGTACCTCGTCATTAGGAAATGTATTGATAAAAGAATAGGTATACAAATTTAATTTATACGAAAGCAATCAAAAGGAAAACTATGTTTGAATGGCAAGTAAGTTTGCAAACAATGTCTTTTAACGAAAGCTGCCTTCTAAATAAATCGAATACTCAAATTTTAAAAAGATTGATCGAGTTAAATACTTCTGATTTCCACGAGAGTTCGTGATGAAGATGAATAAACTGAAGCAAGTATTACATTCATGCGTCTGCGGCCCAAACAAATGAATAACATTACTCAATACTGTTCGCCACTATTTGGCGTCTAAAGGTAGACTGATAAGTGGAATCCAGAGTACTTATCGATAATGCCTCCTTGAAGCAAGATTTCTGACTAAACTAGGTATTCGGGTTAAAGCAAGTTTGTTTGTCATTAAAATATGGACCCCAGTCTCAATGTTTTGTTTGTTTGGGCCACTTTTTTACGAATATAAGCATAACAGAGAGGATATGACCTAAGCACATCTATGATTTATATTAACGGAACAACTATACGCTAAATTCAAGTGAATAGATTGATATTCAATTTTTAACGGATACCAAGATAGATAGATTCATTAAATGCTCTGTTGCTTCTTTCTTAAATCAAGCGATCAATATTTTGAAATGTAAAGTGAGAGAGAATAGTTACCTTCTATTAATGATCAGTGCAAGAGCAATTGGTAAGACATAGTTCTTATCCTTTATTAAACCCCTCCAGTCAAATACTCCATTTTCCCTTTAACTATGTTATGAACGAGACAACATAAGTATATATGTTTAGTCGCGTTTTGTGTCCTGTTCCTCGTGCTAGTTCTTAAGTGCAAGTCTCGTTGTTCCGTGGAATTAACTTTGCCTACATGCTTAACATCTTTACGAATTTGGCGTTTACCCCAGGAAAAAATTTTTTTCACTAGACCGTTTCATAATTCAACAGGCATTCTTACACTTTAATTCCCAATAGAATCTTACAGACCAACATATTATATTCTTGACAATGACAACAACAGCCGAACTATAAGCAACCTACTCTATGCTTCCCATGATTAATCTCCTATCTTTTCATTGAGACTTTACTGCCGAGAAGGGTATTGTTAAATTTAGCACCCGCTGATGACTCCGTGTGATACAAGAAGATAATCAGTTATCGTCAAATCAAGAACCTTCAAATCAAGTAGGTAACAAAGAAGCAGTCTGTTTATGATATTATTGTTTCAAATAATCTTTTCTAGAAATGCTTCATATTTTCTTTGTCTGTCTCACATTAGTTGAACTACAGTAGGGATTGAAGATGGACCGAAGCTCGGCTTGTATATTAAAATAAACGGTTACACTGTGTTGTCAACTTCATAAGGATGCCTCAGTGACCTCGTTTTGCCCAGAGCTACTAAAATAAAGCTGAATGTTGTTCTGGTGCACATGAAAAATACTAGTTCTATGAAAAAACATCGACAGAAAGACATACGTCGACATACGTTTTCAGATCCCAAGGCTATAACTACAACCAGGCAAGCAAGGATCTCGCAAAGGTTTATAAATATTGTAACAACCACTACCCTGTTATGGAACAAAGGAGTGAAATTAGTTAGATCATCCTGGCGAACGTTTAACGTAACTTCTCACGTGAGAAGACATTGGCACTAAGAGGGTGAAGACCCATGAAACATTAGTACCAATTGTCTTTTCACGTGAAGTCCTTTTTCCGTATGTCTGTACTGCTAGGCAATAATCTTGCAGATTGTACAACATTTCTCTGACGTCATAGACAGTATTGTGGTTTTCTTTCCGTAGAAATATGATACACAGATTGGTTAACGCGATTTCTGGGTCTTGCTCTTTTTAAGATTTAACAATATATGAGCCCAATAATGGAACGCAAGTAATGTAACCTGATCTACGCTGCTTTTGTTAAGTTAATTAGCGGTTGAACTGTACTGCTCGGTACTTTTATGGTTACGTTTGCGGAGAAAGCATTTATTACTTAATTATTAGAATAATAACTTGTGTCCTTCTGTCGAGCAGAAGTGAAAGGGTTAATATTTTCTGACAAAAAACAAAGATTTGTTGATAAAAGCAAAACTTAAAAATTTGCATAAATGATTTTCTTTAATCGTTCTTCAGCTTGCTAATTAGAACATACAAGGGCTAACATCAGAAAGATGAGACGGTTTTTAATCTAGTATCCTGTAACACTTTGCAATGATGGTTCCAGATAAATTAGTAACATTCACAAACACGCAGAAGATGAAACGAGCATTGCCATTAAACAACTTTGACAATTAAGGTTGTATAAATGAAGTAAACATAAGTTAGTTATTTGAAACTGCAAGAAAAGATGCTGGGGATACAGTCCTAATTACGTAAGTCTCAAGCATGGTAGTAGACAATACTACACTCTGTAATTTTAATAAAACACTTCTCCAAAAAGATTTTTGACCACCGGACACGGTGGATACCATTTTCAAGGTGCGATCTTTCTTGCTTATTGATGTTACTAACATTTCAACTGACGTAATCTACCCTGAAATATGGAAAATTTCTGGCGGTTATACTTCTAGGGACGTCATACGAAAATTCAACTCGTAGGTGGGTACTATCCCAGGCCTACATTTTCATGATCGTGATAAAATAAGACTGTGCCATCCCTGAAGCCTTGAAAGAGTGAATGTCAATCGCGTTTCCCTCGCGATGTATTACAGTCCCGATTTCAAAGCATGGATTACTTTAAGAAGAGCCATTATGTTTACAGTAGCTTATTTTTCTACTTTCAGTGCTTTCTCTCTATCACTTCATTCTTGTGTTACATTTCTTTAATAATTAGTTATCCAGCAATTTTGCACGCTTCCTGCTTTTCCCTTGATGGCATTTTTTTAGCTTATTCTGCTGCCATTGTAACACAATATCAACTAAAACTTCGTGAGAAGAGTTGAAGACAGTTCTTTACTGTAGATATAGTAAATTTTTAGATGAATGAGAATTAAATGAACACAAACGACTTATGTCAGACATAAAACTTGATAAAAACAACCTTATTATATCAGCTTTTATAATAATTTTATAATCTTAATCAGTCAGATCATAGTGTGTTTAACGGATAGAAATATTTTAAGGCTGCGCCAGAAGACTTGATTCTTCACTCTACTTTTCTCTCTAAAAAAATTTACTAAAATTTTGAGTTGTTTGGCCTCCTTGTCTAGAGTGGTTGCGTTAATTCGGAAAAAGACCTGAGATATTTGATAGTAAAGACAAAAACTGAGTCGAGGGTGATAAATTTCTATCGTTCATAAGTATAGTTGACGCAATGTTAGTTTTTTCCTCTACATTTTTTGAGAATGCTCATGCGTGTTGACCATTTCATTCGTGAATCAACACTACTGAGAGCGATCTTGTCTGCTCTGAAGCTACACAAGGTTCCTAAAGTGCGAGGCTTTTGAGCGGCAACTGTCGGCGCTACACACTACACGTTTCGGCTTTAACATAAAATTTACTTTTCGATGGTTGTTTGAAATAAAAGCCATCTTTTTTACGTTTTTATTTTCACCAGTTTCTTTATTAAACCTGCAACAGAATTACTGTCGAAACAACTACGCAAAATAACTTTAAACATGTTTTCTGATAAGTACGCAATTAAAGTAGCCTTAACAGCGAAATAAGCGTAAGAAAATCCCGTTGTGCTAGATTTCAGGTTCTTGACCTCACTGGGGTCACTCTATCTGATGCACGAAAGGTCAAAAAGTGACCTTCTTATTTTCTCAGACATATTCGTATCAGCAAACTGGCACACGGAAACAAATCCAACAAGTTCTGTTTCAATTTAGATGCCTACCAACGCCTTTCGAGTTCTGAACTGGATTGCTAATGGAACTACTTGAATAGCATAGCAACATACTGTTGACCTCACTACAATACTTGACAAAACATCCCACCAAATGACAGAAAGCCTTTTCCCACCCACTTTTAATGAGACTTGAAATCTACTGATTGAAAAATTAAATTTTGGTAAAATTTTCTACAACCAATATTAAAGATTTCAGATCATATCTTCAAAGGTCAGCAGTTTCCGTTAGCCATTAGCATAATGAGCGTACATTGACAATTGCAATCTTCAAATTTGGAAGGATACTATCCAACAAGCATGGTTGAAAATTAGTGTTTTAGAATTTATCAGAGCAGAACATACTGTAAACAGTGTATAAAACTCCAATTCAAACGATGACCGTCAATGTTCCGTGCTCGTCCTTCTTCTAATGTCTGACTAAACATCTTTGTATATGGTTATTACAGAGATACATTTAATCTATTGGCACATTATTTGATTTGTTGACTTATTATAAGATTATTACGCTTCTTTCTTAAAAAGTTACTTTAGAGTATAGCTTCAAAAACACATAAAAGATTAAAAATTTTAACAGTTCTAGTCAGAAACATTGAAAGACTAAGCTACAGATAGATTAGTCCGGATAAATCTTACCCAAGCAATGTTCTGTTGTTCGACCCCTACACTGCATGGTCGTAAATTAAAAATGGGTTTGGAAATTCATAGGCGAAATTAAGGATGGTCCGTAGATGCTGAGACACTCGAGTTTAAGTAACAGAACTCAGCATACATTTTCTAAGGCCATTTTTAATCAAATTGCTCATTAATACGTAGAAATCAAATTAGAGTTAGTCACAGAATTGAAAGGTGTATGGTTAAAAACAACTTTTATTTAGCTCTCATTTTTTTCTCAGATTAAATGTATCCTTTGACTTGTAATGTAATAGGCAAAACGTGTGCATAAATTTTTTTGTCTCTCGCCACAAGGTCGAACTATACTAGATAGGTAAAGAGATACACTGGTAAGAAAAGAAGCACAGTAAATCAGGAAGAGTGATATTCAAAGAAAGGTAAAGATCAATGTTGAACATTCAGTAAGCAATAAATTATACAGTTTTTGAGGAAGTTTCTAAGAAAGAAGCAATTTGAATTGAATTATTAATGTACTTTCAAACATGTGATTTTGTCATTAGCTCGATACGACAATTCACGCTGTTATGTTAAAGATACGCATTTGGCTACATCATTACAAAATTTTTTAGACGTTCCTAGAGCAATTCGGTACACACGCAAATGTAAAATAGCCTTAAGACTGCTATTCATGCAATTACTCTAAATTTCTCCCTTTGCAGAAATCTATTTTTGCAAAGGTACACTGCATTAACTTAGTGTCCGCTTTACATTGCTTTACGAGCGAGAGTTCCCAACATTGTAATTTGGCAAAGAATTCTCATCTTTCAGTTATAAAATACCCAGAAATAACTTTTCGTGTTTGGCATGGCTAGGAATCTTAATGCATCTTGTACCACCATCTTGGTGACTTCATTGTTTGGTCACCTGCGTTTCCATTCTCAACCGCCTAATTTAAGTTGAACTTTAGTCCGATACTCCGATGCCGAAAATTAATTTGCTTTCTTGGGAAGTTCCCATTATTCACGTAAGTATGAAAGACTGAAAACACGTTTAGTCCTTAACCTAAAATATATTGTTTCAATGTTGTCTCCGGAGCATGTTCTAATCTGACATCTATTGAAGGTATATCTGCCAATCGCGCCTCTATCAATAGCATGCCGATCACACCTTGTCCTGTCTTTCTGCCATGTGGTGTGATACGTCGTAAAATTTTAGATGGTCGAGACAAGATAAGATCACGATAAGGATAAGAAGACAGTTATCACCATGTTGTTTAAAATTTTAAATTTGGTTGACTTGAAAATTGGATTTTTACAAAAATAATATGACAAACGTTGCAACTATATTTACTGGCCGTCAATTTATAAATTAAAAAGTGGATGAAATTTTGACTTCTAAGCAGATAACTGAATGCAAGTTCTAAATAGAATGACGATAGCAAAGTTAAAATGTTTAGGAAATACCCCCAGTTTACCGGCAGAAGCTAGGATTAGCTTTGAGTAATATTTTGATTCACTCAAGGTGCTAATGAAAAACTACCAGTTAATTGTTTTGGAGTACACGACTAATGTACTTTGACAGTTCTCGTTCAAACAAACAAAAACATGAAAGGACAAATTTCAGGTGTTTTTCAACTGCATTCCTTCATTAAAATTAGTTCTTACTGCGTTCGATGAGAAATCCAACAGAGAGACAAAAGGACACATTGTATAAATCATTCATAAAGGCGAAACTTACGCCGGTCAAAATGTCAACCGTCTGAAAAATCTTGTGCACGCATTTTTCGTCTGCATTATCAAAATTTTGATCAATCTTTAAAGTTTGATCATAACATGACGATTTGAAAATTATACTTTGACATAATGTAATTTTGTCTACATGATTTAAGATATGTGATAATGTCATGAAGTAACTAAACCTGGTAATACCTTTATGAGGGACCTTTCGGTGACATTAAGGTACGATTATGGAAATTAACGTGGAAACAGAATTGCTTAAAGATGTTTCACACAAAAATCGACATTGATAATATGAATTATCTTTTCCATTATGAATACATCTCAAGATCTTTTAACCAACGCGTGAAGACACTTTTGAGAAAAGAATATTTTGAATTAACCTGAATGGCTGACTAATATTTTCTACAGTATATAGGCTACCTATATCATTGACTACAATGCAAAAATAATCATTCCTGTAAAATATGAGACATGTACCACAACTAACCGTCATTAGTGTATAATTCTGTTGGTCTATTACCTGACGCAGAAGTGCTTACAGGAAACGTTAACTCTCGTATGTCGGCCTTTGCTTTGCCCCATATTGTTTACAGATTGTTGGTTTGTTCTATACAATCTTACCGTTTTGCTCCAGTAACTTCCTTGATGCCTTTAAAACTCCTTAAGAATAAGATCCGTCTTGTCCCCAACAAAGTTCATTACTTTATTTTCACTTCTCATAACTTATCTCTTTGTAAGTTGCTTTGCAACTTGAAAAACCGAGTATTGCACGTCTTTGTTGGAAGTTGGGAAGTAGGCTCATATTGTTTGATAAACCAAATGAAGACCACAGCTGTAATACAATATCAAACCTAGAACTTGCGAAAGTCAAGTTTGTTTGATTAAAACTTTGACCTTTTGGTAATCACTGAGTAAGCCCATAACGTATACAGTCATCTTAGGCAGCAGTTTCATGATTGGATGTCATTCGGGTTTTTTTTGCGTTGACTGAATAATTGTCATCTCGATAAACCTTTATGACCAATGCCTGTGGGGCTGTTTTCTAGAAATTATCAAATTAGTATCTTAACATCACTTGGAATGATGTTTGAATTAAACACAAAAGGCTCTAAAGACTTGATATTTAATTCACAACTTAACCGAATCTATAACCTTGCCTCAAGAACAAAAGGGACATTTTAAGGCGAATGAGTTTAGTGGTGCTTATCAAAAGGAACTTCACCCACACTTTACTACTCTTCTTGTTTTGTTTTTGAGTTATAAATGTAACAAGATCGTTTTATACTTAACATTTGGAAATTTTATAGTAAGCATTTGTAATCAAATTCTGATGATGGGCTATTTGGATGTCAGTTTTCTGCTCAACCACTTTAACGATGGCAATCCTGTGATTATCCAGAACTGTACATATATATCATTCCAAAGTTACCTAATAAATATATCATACATTGCTCGATATGGATATCAAAGCATTTCACCCCTCAGGTGACAGATCAGTAAACCGACTCCGCAGTAGAGCAGGGCTGTGGCAAAGGATACGAAAATCTACTGTCTATTAAACCAGTAAATTCAAACCGCGAAAGCAACATAATTCATAGCAGTAGAAAGATAAGCAGATATAGTAAATATTACGAGACAGAAATATTCTGATGATACAGTGAACCCGAACTACAAAATCAAACGTAAACAGGAATAGTCTCCATATCTTACCTCTATCAATCAAAACAAATATTAAGGAACAAAACGAAGTGGAGAGTAAAGCGTGTCGAGTGCATATCAACTAGGATTGAAATTACATGTGATATTCTTATGACGGCTTACACTATGTTAGCAAAGGTTCATTGACTCACCCATTGTCCTAGTTTGTACACAAGTATTTTGCAGCTCTTTGGGTGTGCAACTATATGTTTTTAGATGTCTTTAGCAACCAATTTCTTCAGTAAATATGATATCTAGATTCGTCCCGCGGAATTCTGTAACGTAGATATTATATTTACACTCGTTTCCTACTTTCTTCTTCTTTTTTGATAAATGTTATTGTTAAACATGTGGTTGACTGTTCAAATCATCGAATCCACGCGTTGAAAAATGCGCGTTTATTCACAATTTAATTCAAAAAAACCTGGATATGATTATTTTGCGGTTTGTACAATAGGCTAATGTTGGTACTGTTGACGGGGGTCACATAACATTCACAACAATTTTTACCTGTTAAGTCTACTCTGAAGTTTACTTACTTTGTAAAATTGCCCACCCCCATTATTACCCAGTACTACTGACGATTTACAGCTAGTCTGCACGACGTTTCGTTGTAGGTGGAAATTATGCCTGAAAGACCTGCTTTGTAACTCCCTAACGTTTCCAGTGCTAAAGAGAACTAATAAAATTTAAAATAGGTTACATGCCGGTTAGGAGCAATTGGTAACTGCATGGTTCATAAAAGTTATCACCAACAACAAGCAATCAAACAACGAGCAGCCCTACAAACGGGGGCTTTTTATTGGTTTTAAATAAACTGATCTTTAATGAGGAAGACCTTTATTGCCAAAGTATCAAGATGTATTTGAATAAACTTGGAAATGGACAGACCTGTAACCATATTCACATCATTCAAACCCTAATGAACAGAGTGATAAAGTAATAATAATAGCTAAATTTGCATCCATAAAGTGAGATAATGAGAAATATAGCAGCTACCACCTGGATTGCTCAGAACATTATATTTTAAAGAAGTAACCAAAGGTTGTCTGTATTATGAAATGACTTATTACCACCAACGTAAGTTTACGGAAGTGAATTTGCAGGGAGTAGCAGCTCAAAGCCTGCATGGGACAACGAAGAATTCAAGTCGGTCTGCATGGGGTAATACCAACAACCGAAAGATAGCTAATTTATAAGTTAGCTGTGAAAGACGGAAAGTAGTGATTCATTAGTTGTATTTTTATGCTAAATGACTACCATGTAAGTTCTATCTTTTGCGTGTTTCCTCGTAGGCAGTATGTGGCTTAAAGGTGTAGTCCCTTACAAGATAACCAAGATGACAAACCGAGATATCTTCCTATATTAATTTCTATTTTATATTTGTTATCTTCCTATTGCTCTTTCCACATCACGAGCATGAATAACAATAGCTTTATTACTAAAAGACTTTTGCAATGTGTAACAAGAGAATTTTGTACTTAAAATGAATGTATCTTTAAGTAATTTGCTAAAAGTACCTTGGATGCGACTTTCTTTTACGTGCAATTACGACTATTTTCGATATCATGTGTCTATGTTTGGCTACTGCGTCTCATAACTACTCTACGTCGAAGCACAACCCACCTCTATATCGATCATTAAAACTTAGGAATGCTGACATAATTATCAAAATTGGATTGATTTCTTAATTTATTAATGATAATTGATATCATGAGAAGATACTTAAGGAATGTCAATGTTTAAATAAAGGAAATGCAGATGAAATACTTGATAATGAATTAAACAACCACATATTTTCACAAGAATTAAACGCCATATCTCAGGTTATTCAGTAACACAGGATGATGAAACGTACGACCAAACCACAAATTTGGAGACAATAAACGAGACATCGGTCAAATTTCAATCTACAAGGTCATAGAACCAGCATTATAAAGATATAGGTTTCATTATGCATTTTTCACTGCAGCAGAAAAAACACATTTGTAACTAATTACAAAAACTAATATTCCGAAGTCAATTTCTGTCTATTCGTAAGATTTGAACGTAAAGATCAGAGATATTATGATAATTCTTTTGGGAAGAAAAAATAGACCTTTACCTTCAAAATGAAACACCAAGATTGAAAATTATGCTATTATGTGAAATTAAGGAAGTACTCATACAGAGATTCTTCCCTTTTGCGTAGTATCATGCTCCATCAGACAAATATGAGAGCTGACACTTGAGACACAAAATCGTTTAATGTTAACTACATAGATTATAGAATGCTTCCAGCAACTAATTAACAGCCAAGAAATTATAATGGCTTGGAGTAATATTGCACATTTCCTAGCGGAAAGTACTGTAATTAAATATCTCCTCGCTAACTGAAGCGTTTGACGGAATAAAAAACAGCAGAATACAAAGTAAATAAATGTCGCACAAATACAAAATTGTCTTGACTTAACAACAATGATTGTTTATATTTGCACGTACATGAGTACTTCACAAAAATAGTTATGACAGCATATGTGCAACCATGACTAAAATCTCCCTTACTATCACTTTATTACGTCAAGTGACCAGTGTTCAACAATACTTTCATTACATATACCTCGACCGTTATCACTACCATTTCACCGACCATGACAGCCATGATCACAACCATTCTTGCTGCCTTTACTGTTACTAAAGCCTAAAACCATTTTTAAATTCAATGCTCATTAAATCAGTATTTAGAAACCAGCAAAGTTCAGTTGTTTCAAATAACGTTTGCACACAGCTATCGAAATTGACGTGGCACAACTATTACTACTACTCCTGCTACCACTACTACTACTACTACTACTACTACTGCTTTACTACTACTAATACGACCACTACTACCAATAGCACTAAGACTACTACTACTACTACTACTATTACTACTACAAATACGACTACTACTACTACCACTATCACTACGACTAATACTACTACCACTACCACTAAGACTATTACTATTACTACTACTATTACTACTACTACTACGACTATTACAACTACCACTATCACCACGACTACTACTACTACCACTACCACTACTACTATTACTACTACTACTACGACTATTACTACTACTACTTCTACTACTACTACTTCTACAACGACTACGACTACCACTACTAATATGACTACTACTACTACCACTATCACTACGACTACTACTACTACCACTACCACAACGACTACTACTATTACTACTACTACTACGACTATTACTACTACTACTACTTCTACTACTACTACTTCTACAACGACTACGACTACTACTACTACTACTACTTCTACTACTACTACTTCTACAACGGCTACGACTACCACTACTAATATGACTACTACTACTTCCACTATCACTACGACTACTATTACTACCACTACCACAACGACTACTACTATTACTACTACTACTACGACTATTACTACTACTACTACTTCTACTACTA